>JAPYKE020000134.1:35000-202674 GCA_028554795.2 Sinohyriopsis cumingii | reverse complement strand
TGGTTATACAGAATAGATCTCGATAATTTCTAATTTATGACCATGGTGCTAAGTCATTGGGGATGGCATACATGTACCCTGGCATGTTAGATTGCTTCATGGCATACATGTACCCTGGCATGTTAGATTGCTTCATGGCATACATGTATTATGGTATGTTAGATTGCTTCATGGCATACATGTACCCTGGCATGTTAGATTGCTTCATGGCATACATGTACCCTGGCATGTTAGATTGCTTCATGGCATACATGTACCCTGGCATGTTAGATTGCTTCATGGCATACATGTACCCTGGCATGTTAGATTGCTTCATGGCATACATGTACCCTGGCATGTTAGATTGCTTCATGGCATACATGTACCCTGGCATGTTAGATTGCTTCATGGCATACATATATCCTGGCATGTTAGATTGCTTCATGGCATACATGTATCCTGGCATGTTAGATTGTTTCATGGCATACATGTATCCTGGCATGTTTTATTGCTTCATGAATTTGCTCAATAACTGTATGCACAGTATGGTTTGACAAATATTATCAATGTCAGTCAATCCCAAACCATTCTGACTTGAAAAATCAACCTGTCCTTGGGAGGTTTTGAACCTGCAAAAGAAAATAACAAGATAATATCATATCAAAATTACAAAATATGGTACAGTAATTCATAACAATAATTGTAAACTCTATAGCATTCCCAAATAAACAATCTGTCTTCTATTCTTTGTACTGTTTTGCACCCAAAAAATGTTTCAAGTAGTGTTAAAGAAATCAGAAAAAATCTCAATAGTTGAGTTTTAATAATTAAAAATAATTAAAATTGCATTTAATTTAACATTTGTACCAAAGCATTACATGTTTATCCTAGCAGTCAACAATAGTATTGTTTCTTTAATAAATCCCATGGCCTTATCTTCACCCTGCCAGCTGAAAATTAAATGGTTTGTCCATAGCGGTGTCCACAGTACGTTGTTAGACAATACAGGAGTTATTTAGAGCGAAGCTATTTCAAATAAAGTCAAATAATATCACAGGAAGATTGTGGAGATTATCAATGTATTGTCTACAGAAAGTCATTATAGACATTACACAATACAATGTTTCTGCTTAGGATCAAAAGAACTGAGTGCTAGTAACTAACCAATTCTCACCATGACAGTGGGACATTTCCCAATTACTAAGATGAGTATTCCATTCAATTATCTCTGTATACCCAAAAGTGGCCAATAATCAGATTTATTTGCTAACTTTTCCTGTTGTTTTTTGTTTAAATCCATCAACTATATCATCTGAATTCAAGAGTAGTCTCAGATGTCATGTCAAAACAAAGCTGATCTGGTAAATGACAGTCAGAGGCCAAAGAAAAGACAATGGAGGCCAGACTGGGTACAAAATTTCCCTTAGCTAAGAATCAAAAATGATGTTAGAGATATAAGTACTGTCTGTTCTTGGTCTTTAAAGTGCATTCAGACTATGTCTTTTGTTAATGAAGTACTGATTTGCAGTTTTCTGCATTTACCTGACACAAGACAAACATGGCTCCCTTACATACAGTGGAAGTAAGGAATGCCCTGGAGAAAAAAGGCAATGTTAGTCATTCTGCTTGAAATAAAGGTAAAGAGGAGGCTAATAACTACCATGCCAAGGCTGACAAGTACAGTGCCAAGGCAGACAAATATCATGCAAAGGCTGACAAGTACAATGCCAAAACAGACAATTACAATGCCAAGACAGACAAATGTCATGCAATGTTGACAAGTACAATGCCAAAGCAGACAAAAATCATGCCAAGACAAACAAGGTCCATGCCAAGGCAGACAATGACAATGCCAAGGCATCAAAGATTATGACTATTTTTACCTGACCAAGCGAAGAAGCTGTTATACATCGCATGATTTGAACAATACCTAAATGTCTGCTATGCAAAATAGCATACTTTAAAAAACCACATGTGATGGCCCAATACGACAAAACAAAAAAATAATAGGATAATGCTAATAATGAAAATTTGTAAAAAAAATACAAGTATCATAGGAATAATATTTTATATGTAGATGTAAAATATGAAAATAAGGTAATTTAGAAAAGAATAGATTACATTACTACAACAATGTTATCCTGTGGTCAGGTAATTAGAATAATAAAATGAATTTTGGAACTCAACAATAATGAGAGAGGGATGGGGCACATCGGTTTGCCACCCCTTAGGGTTTTGCCACTGCCAGTGCGCAGGCTGGAACCCTCACCTCATCCCTTAACTCAGGCCTTGGGCTGCTTTCTTTCACATATAACAGTTTAGATTAGGAATATCAATGTAACGTACTTAATTTTAAATGATAATGTAAATAGTTTTTTTTCCAATTTAAGGATACAGGGGACCTTCATGTGGGTGAAGTATGATGCACAGATGTCACAGGGCTACATCATAAGAAGCCATGCGATGTGAACAGGTTTGTGAAAGACTGTCGGAAAAAGCACATGAAGCAATGGCCAAACAAACACAAACACAGCAAACTCAAACACAGGAACTAACAAAAAGTTACCCTTTCTTACCGAATACTTAAACCCTTTTGGAACTTTAATTATTTGACTAAAATAAATAATAAAAAGAGAAGGCCTAACCCAAGACAGGAGAAACAAAACGAAATAAAGAAAATGTGGACTCTTACTCAGGCATAGCCTTTCTCAATTATGTTAGAACTAAAATAAACGAGGAACTACACATAATAACCACACATATAAAACACTAGGTTTTCTTTTACTAATGACTTAGCATACCGTTCCCTCGTCAAAATTCAAAACTGATACTAAAACTAAAAACTTTACAAAATCAAATGATTATCTTGGATTTATGAAATCCAAACACCTATAATAAGACAAATTGGGATATATTTGACTAAGTTCTGCCGATCCTACATACAGACTGTATAGCATCGATACACATAGCATATATGGAACATAGAAGACCTCTAGCAAAGTTCACCTAGCAAGGGAAGGAACTTTAATATGTGGAGTTGAACCCATTCTCCAAGGAACTACCCTTTAGAAAACACTAGGGAAACTAAAAATACCCCTTCAAAATTTAGTTTTAAACTAAAATTTTGATCAAAATTCCTTTTCTAAATAAAACAAACATACACATCTTTGGGGGTAACACTAACACATAATAACTCTTAACTTTATTTATTTGTGTTGGGGGGGGTATCTGTCTGGTGCCCCCAAAAAACAGTAATGACACATGAGCATCAGAGTGGAAGATAAGGGGTTGAATGCCAGTCATGTCAATCACAGGAACTTGATTCGGTGGAAACTAATGTGTACACTCACCATATAACACACATTAGTTTCCACAGAATCAAGTCAAAGTGCCTGTGATGTCAATACTTAAAATCAGCCAGTCATTCACTTTGTGAACTGCACTGGTTTTGCAGACGGGGCGTCATTCACTATTGTGAAGGAAATAATATCTCTTTGTGAAAAAAAGGACAGAAAATACAACACATTATGATGTGTTATTTACATTTACTCGCTTCGACTGACGAATGTTTTTATATGAATAGAAGAGGAACATGTCACTGAAAGATTACAAATTAGAAGTAAGCAGCAATAATAAAACAATTGTAATATGTACCGATAATAATATTAGGTATCGCGATAATACAGCGTAGAGGAGTATGTTTGACCTGTGGAAATCAGGATCTCACATTCTGCTTGAAGTGTACATCATTTGCAAAGCATAGACCAAATAGCGTGCACGGTTTCCTGGTACATACCCGAATAGAAGTCTTACAAAACTTGTCATGGCCTCCGTCAGCTAGCACTCTGTTTCGTCGAAAGATCTAATCTTATTCCTGTTATATCAAAAATGATGTTTGCATGTACCGGTACTTGTCATTGTTTACGGACTTCTTGTCATCGGAAAGCTTGGCACATTATTTCAACTTGAAAGCTTTCTAAAGACAGAGACTCAGTACGGGAGCAATCATTACATGATGAACCAGAAGGTGACACTGATTTTCCACGATTTTTGACATTAAAATAAATCCAATACGGTTTTTCATTTCAAATATTACAAAATACAGGACAACTTCTAATATTAGAAAATTATTTTTTATCACTTGTAAATACAGAGTCTGTCAAAAAGTACTTGACATGTATTATTGTTATTTTTTTTATATTTTTTTTATATTTTTTTAAAAAAAAATTTTTGTCCCTCCTTTACTTGATCGGAGCATCCTAGATTTGAAGACGAGGTAATTTTAGTATATAATATTATAATTTCGTGATGACCAAATACCACAAGGGCTTGTTACAAAGAAAGTCAAGGGATGGGGGTGTTATAATGTTACATGTTAGAACCTCCATCCCTTGATTTCCTTTGTAACTAGCCCCTGTGCCAAATACTGTAGTTAGGGTGGGTATTGATCTAGGTCCAGACAGTTGCTTTTCAGCTGGTTTGTTCCCTACTTAATGTGACTATGTTTTGCTTCTCCTAAATTTTATTAGACTTTGCATTATTTGCTAGTGTCACTAAGGGACTTGGCAATTGCAGATACCCCATAAAAAGTCTTAAACTTTGATGCTTAACTTTCACTAATTGTAAGACATGAGGTAATAATAATAATAATAATAATTTTATTAAAATAATATAATATTCACATGTAATATGCATTAATGTTGTCTTTTGTAGTTTTCTTTTTTTGTTCACCAATTGTCTGTAACAGATAACCATTCCTGCTAATATAAATTCCAACAGAAAAAGAAGAAAAAAATAGAAATTTACATTTTAAGAAGCATTTGATGACAACTGGAATGTCAAATTAATAGGGTTGAGAGAAAGTAATGGTTTAGCTACATCTAGAGTTTCTTTTATTTATAGTTGTGATATAATTATAATTAGCATTGAAAATTAAAATAAAATTATTGTTAATGTATTAAATATTGTAGCAATTAGCTATATATCTTAAGTTTCCAATGTAAGTAAATTTATTTTTGTTAATGTCATATCATGAACAAGCTCTTCCATAGATGTTGAATCCAATGTTTATTTTTCCATTTTTTTAACAATATCAACTGGTTTAAATGAAGAGCATTGAATTAAGAAAGTGGTCAATATAGTATGTGGTCAGACACGAGATTAAAAAGGTCAATTGATAAAATTAATTATATTAAATCTTTGTATGTCCATATTTTTATTTATTTATTTTTTGTTTCCTTTTATGTCGGCTTTTATCAAACTCTTATTTATGTGCTATAAGACTTGTCTGTCTGACACTTAAAGCAGCACCATCATATCCAAAAATAGCCTTGAAAATAAAATATGCAACTAAGTAGTTTATAAAATAAAAAAAATTCCTTCCTTTTCACACATTTCATTACATTACAACTTTGACACATGCCATTTCTAAAGTAACAATCTTTTTTATGTTTTGGTTGATAAGCAGATGCTTCCCATCAAGCACTTTAAAAATACATATCAACTTAATTCATTCTGTCTATGGGGGCCCGGAGTGGCCGAGTGGTCTAAAGTGCTCTCTGTTATGGATCACTGCCATCTCATCTCTGTCTGCGTGGGTTCGAGTCTTGGATTCAGCCAATGTGGGTATGTGAGAAAGCTTGCCAGTAGCTTCTTGTGGGTTGGTGGTTCTTTCCAGGGATTTTCCCTGGTTCTTCCTCCACCATTAATACTGGCCGCCATGTATAGCCTATTGTGTGCTGAAAAATGGCATTAAACCCTACAACAACAACAACAACATTCTGTCTATGGGCCATGGATGGCTCAGTTGTCTACTTGTGCTCATCTATACTGATCACTGCCATATCAACTCTTGAGCAGTGTGGTATATGAGAAATATTGCCAGGAGCTCCAAGTGCCAGGATTTTCCTAGATTCTTCCTAAACCACTAGTAGTGGCTGGCATGTATAGCCTATCATGTACAGTGGCATTAAGCCCCTGGGTGGTCCAGTGTCTAAATTGCTCACCTATACTGATCACTGCCATCTCACCTTTTGACCAATATTGTATATGAGAAAGATCACCAGTAATTTCCAGTGGGATTTTTTTTTTTTCCACGATTTTTTACCAGATTCTTCAAAGACCATTTATACTGGCCAGTATGTACAGCCTGAGTATCATATCCTTAAACAAAGGGCATTAAGCCCAAAACAAAAAATGGCCATAGGGCCCAGGGTAGTCCAGTGGCCGAAACTGCTAAATTTTACAGATAATTGACATCTCGATCACTGCCATCTGAATCCATCTTTACCATCACATTTATAGACAGAAAGCTCATGCTTTTATTATTAGCATTATTATTATTGTTATTATTATTATTATTATTTTACAGGACAGAGACGGGTGGGTGGGAGGTATAACATGAACCTTCACTCTGTAATACTTTGAGTTGACCACCATGATCCCATCACAGAACAGGCTTGTAGCAAAGGGGCTCAATGATTATTAATGAAATCTGGAATCTAAATCAAGTGATAGATTGCTATGGAGTGACAGAACCTATAACAACCATTATGCCTTCCCCCCTTTCTACACATTGACCAGTACCAGTAATTTCATTTGTAATGAGACCCTGTGGCTCACCATTATCAACTGCTCTAGAACTGCATACAGAAACTGATATATTGCTATGTCAACACATAGAAAGGTGTAAAAACTTTTGTTTCCATGGGTGACTACAGTAGATAGTCACAGAAATTATTGTAAAATATTCAACATGCTATAATGTGGTAAACCTCCCATTTACACCTTATATTACTTTTTTGATTTTTCATGTCATGCATAGATAAGTGCTATTTTGATTTTTCATGTCATGCATAGAGAAGCGCTATTTTGATTTTTCATGTCAGGCATAGAGAAGCGCTATTTTGATTTTTCATGTCAAGCATAGAGAAGTGCTATTTTGATTTTTCATGTCATGCATAGAAAAGCGCTATTTTGATTTTTCATGTCATGCATAGAGAAGCGCTATTTTGATTTTTCATGTCAAGCATAGAAAAGTGTTATTTTCCAATGAAGAAACTCCTTTATGTCAATGTTTGACCTTTCAATGAGATTTCCAGACATTTTACAATTGAAAATAGTTTGACTTCAAAATCTCTTGACATTTCAAACAGAAAAAAACAAAAACAAATGCGAGGTAAACTTTGTGAAAATGAATTGAGTAGTGCTTCTTTAGCATATCATAAAAGACTCAGGAACAAATTTGTACAAACTGGCTTCCTCGTTGTCTTCATCATAATTATCACATTCTCATACAAGAACATATTCATGTTAAGGCTCAAATTCCCCAAAACTAATTATTGCAATGACTAAATATAGCACTACAATTCTATAGTTTTATGCTAAGTAAGAGAAGAAAGCAAAACCCAAAAAGGTTTTGTAAAAATGTTAAAAAGTACTTAAGTTTTTGTGAAATATGACCCAACAGATCTAAAGGTGTATCATAAGTCCAAATATATGATGTTCCAATTGAGTTCCAGTGGCGTTGAAAATAAATTCCAATTCTGTATGTGTTGATGTGCCTGTAGTCTCAAATGTGCCATTAATGTCCTGGAATGTGGAAATGCACAGTATTAAGATTCTTTTGTATCATGTCATGTGTTTAGGCTCAAATAAACAGTAATACAAGAAAGAATGAAAACAACAAGCTTTGAAAAAATAAAATAATTTATTTCCCTAAAAGTAATTCTGTAAAAATGAAAACATATGAACTTAGAGTTTTAAGAATCAAATCCAAAAATAATCCAAGAATAATCCAACAATACAATTTTAGTTGTCCTAATAAAAAATGTTCTTCTGATTTCTAGTTTGAATCCTGACGAAGAATCCAAGATGGAAGACGATGACGTATGCTGCAATATGTTGTGTTGAAGTCTACAGTTCCTTGTAGAAACAAAAATTATCAGTCTGGTTATGGAAATCAAAATAAATTTCTTATAAGAACTGTCTTTGATTAAGAATTTCACATGAGCACATGTATTTTCCAGAAAAATAACAGAATTAATCCCTTTGAATCCAGGTAATTTGAAATAACTTCAACAAACACAACATACAACTTCCAGTTTAACAGCCCAGCTCTTACTGGGAATAACTCTCCAAAACAGAGGTTATATTGTATCCTAAAACGTAAACAAGGGGTCAAGTGAACATCTTCTCGAAGCTTAAAGAAACCAAGTACTTGTTAAAGGTCACGTACACCCAGTGTGACCATGATGAAAACCAATCATTTTTACTCTAGGAAATAAAAAATATAAAAAAATTGTTTACATCTTAAACACAAAGTTCCATCATGACCTCAACAACAACCAATCATTTTAAAATAAAGATAGAACTTGTTTACATAGTTGCAACAAAGTTTGAAACAAGGTCAGGATTTAGATCAACACCTGGTGTTTATAAACTAACAGTCAAGGTCAAATTATTTTCTGAAAAAAGTATCATCTCTAGTGAATAAATTGACATTACAATATCATGTAATAAAAATATTTTTTTTAAATTGACAAACAATTAAATTGAAATAAATATGTATTAAATCAGATATAACTAAATATACTTCCTCCAATAAAGAAAAAGAAAGATTTGTACATAAAGCTTTCTTTTTACCACAGACTAATTATGCATGAGGTTAAAAAGAACTCGTATAAATTACAGTGTACATGAAATAATACATTGTTATACACTGGAAAGTGCATCTGCTATTAAATTATCTTTTCCATTGATGTGCCTGATGTCAAGATTATATTCCTGCAATAACAAACTCTACCTTAATAGTCTTTGATTTTTATTTTTCATCTTGCTGATGAAAATAAGGGAGTTATGGTCATTGAATACAACAATCGAAGAAGGAGCTGAACTTAGGTAAACTTCAAAATGTTGTAATGCCAATATCAAAGCCAAAAATTCCTTCTTGATTTTTGAATTATTTCTCAAGTGCTTATTTAATTTCTTAAAAAATAGCACACTGGATGATCAATACCTTTTCATCTTCTTGAATCAAAACTGCTCCAACCCCATCATCACTTGCATCAACAAGCAGTTTGAATGACTGGCTGAAATTTAGAGCTTTAAGAACTGGCACACTATTTCAGTCCAAAGGAACTTGTTTTTCTTACTCAATAAAGTTGTCAGAGGTTCAGCAATTATAGAAAAATTGGAACAAAATTTTCGATAGTATCCTGCCATACCCAAAAATCATATCAGTTGTTTTTTATTAATAGGTATGGGAAATTCATTGATTGCCTTGTCCTTAGCATCTATAGGTTTAACGTGTCTATGTCCCACAATGTGTCCCATAAATGTTACACTAGCACAGCAAACTCACTTTTAGATAAATTAATTTTCAAACATGCATCTGTCAGTCTGTCAAAGAATTTCCGAATAGTTGCTAAATGTTCTTTCCTGGTGTCGTTGTAGATGATGACATCATCGATGTAAGCATCACAGTTGTCTAGACCAGAGGTATTCATATTCATGAGACGTTGAAATGTACTTGGTGACCCTTTCATACCAAACGGCATTAATTTATATTGGTAAAGTCCACCTGGAGTCACAAATGCTGAAATTTTCTTTGCTCTTTCAGTTAGTGGAATATGTCAAAATCCTTTCAGAAGGTCAAATTTGTTGACATACTTGGCATTTCCGATCGTATCAATACAGTCATCGATTCTTGGTAATGGGAATGAATCCGTTTTTGTCACACTATTCACCTTCCTATAATCAGTACACATATGGAAAGTTTTATCTGGTTTTGGAACAAGTATGCATGGTAAACTCCAATCACTTTTACTGGTTCTATAAAATCATTCTCCAGCAAATATTGAATTTCTTTTTCAAGTGTTCCTGTTTGAGAGGGTTCATCATGTATGGGTGTTATAAGACAGGTTTGGAATTTACAATTTCATTTTCATGGAAAATTTTGTTTGTCCTTCTAAGAACATCTGGAAATAAGTGCTCATATTCAAAAAGTAACCGTTTAAGTTCATTTCGTTCTTGTTCTTGCAAATGTGAAAGTTTCTGGTCCAGATCTTTCATAATTTCTGAATTCTGAAGATTTGTCACTCCAATATCAGTGAAATCCGATGATATTCCTTCACTTAATTCTTCATTGAGTGGGACAGGTACAGCTAAATTAATTGCATGTGTAACCTGGCTATCTCTTTCAATATACTCTTTTAGCATGTTAACGTGTCAGAGTTGTTTTTGTTTACACCTCCCAGGAGTATTTATGATGCAGTCTAAATCATTTATTTTCCTGTCAACTGTGTTGGGACCATAACACTTGGTCTGAAGATGATTTTGTGGTACTGGCAAGAGAGCCAGGACTCTATTACCAGGCTGAAAGCTCCTTTCTTTCGAGTTTTTATCATATCTTAACTTCATTTTTGGATTAAGTAGAGTGTAGACTTGCCCTTGCGACCTCACAAGCCTTTGACAAGTTATATTTAAAATTAGAAACATAATCAAGAAGATTAATTTCAGAATCTTCATTACAAAGAAAGTTTCTCTTTCAACAACTTCAGTGGTCCATGCACAGTGTGTCCACCAAAAAACCAGTTCAAAGGGACTGAAACCTAAAGATTCTTGAAGTGATTCCCTAACAGCAATCAATAGTAAATGAATGCCTTTATCCCAATTTTTATTCGTATCGTAACAATATGATTGAATCATATTTTTCAAGGTTTAATGAAATCTTTCTCTTGCCCCTTGGCTCTCATGGTGATAGGCAGAAGATCTGAATTGTTGGATGCCTAATTTTTGTACATAACTTGCTGGCATATTCCTGACATGAAATTTGACACTTGGTCAGACTGTACAGACCTGGGAAGGCCAAACTGAGTAAAAAACTTTATCAAAGCTATTACTATTGTTTAAGATTTTATATTCCTCAAGGGAATTGCCTCTGGAAACCTTGTTGATGCACACATAATGGTCAACATGTATTGGTTACCTGACTTGGTCTTAGGTAATGGACCAACACAATCTACCATAATTCTACTGAATGGTTCGTCAAAGACAGGAATATGTTGTAGATGAACCTTGTGAATTTTCTGATTTGGTTTTCCTACCATTTGACAGGTATGACATGATCTACAGTATTTACCAACATCACTTTTGATTTTTGGCCAATAGAAGTGAGTTAAGATCTTGTGATAAGTTTTATTGATGCCTAAATGACCAGCCAATGTAGTTTCATGGGCCAGACTAAGTATGTCCTGCCTGTATGGTTTTGGAACTACAATTTGATAGTTCACTGACCATTCGTCATCAGCAGGTACATTGGGAGGTCTCCATTTTCTCATAAGAGTTCCATTTTTAATCAAATAACAGACGGGAATTTCAGTAGCTTCAGTTTCACTAATGGCCTTCTGAAACAAACAGGAGATCTTGTGATCCTTTTCCTGTTCAACGACAAGTGATTGTCATTTATCACCCTGTTTAGAATAAAGAGAATGAGTTGTTAAAAGAGGATCACTGTGATCAATACCTTCTGATTGATCCAAACAAGTAGTGAAAGTGACCTCATCAAAAGCCTGACCAATACATGTGTCAACTAAATGAATACTTTCCTTATGTACATCATTCTCTAGAGCTTTCTTTGTCATAGCTCTGGTAACTGCACAAGCTGGAAATACATCAGGGAATTATTTTTCAATTGGATCTACTTTTTGATACAAGCAAGGCTTGCCAGTTGCAAGTGGATTAACCACAACCTTGTCTCCAGCTAGGTCATTCCCTAGTAATAAATGAATGCCCTCAACAGGTAAAACAGAGACCGTTCCGACTGTCACTTGTCCTGAGACTAAGTCTGGTGACAAATTTACACAATGGAGAGGAACATGAACAAAGCCACACTCTACTCCCTGAATAAGAACACTAGAAGAAGACTTCTCAGAAAAAGACAAAGTACCTGACAATAAAAGACCCTGAGAAACTCTTGTGTCCCTTAAAATTTTGATAGTGATAGGATTGGCTGAATTAACCAAGAGTGATAGAGAACCCTTCAATATGAATGGTGCATAATTCTCCATAATCAGATCAGACTGGGGTTTATTAGACCCAACAAATGTATTGCTTTCAATACATAACCCTGACCTTGAACTCTTAGAAATAAGAGCATTTGGAATAGGTCTGTCTTTATTCTGATGCCTATTTTTCAATTTGTAGCAATCAGAAATAACGTATCCTTTTGTTTTGCAATAGGTACACGTAGGAAGAGACATGGATCTTGAATCAAGCTTCTCTGAAGTCTCATTTTTAGAAGTTGTGCCAGTTTGAGTTTTAGAAGGGCTTGTTTTAGGCTGTAATACTTTTCTGCCAGAAGACTGTTGAGTAGAAGTCTTATTTACAAAAGGAACTTTATGTGTTAAAGAATACTCATCAGCAGCTTGAGCAGCATTTTTCAAGGATTAAATCTGATGCTTGTCAAGATAAGACTTAATGTCACTATGGACACAGTTTTTGAAATCTTCAAGTAATGTAAGTTGTTTGAGACTTTCATAATCTTGTTCAACCTTTTTGGCTAAGCACCATCTATCAAATAACTGCTCTTTTTCTCTAGCAAATTCAAATGAGTTTGTCCAGCTTCTTTTCTATAGTTTCCGAATTTTTGCTTAGCTTCAGGGAGGAACTCATAACCCCTTAAGATGCGTTCTTTGACCGTATCATAGTCACCACTTTGTTGAATTGACAGTGAATGGTAAATATCACTAGCGTTACCAGTGAGTACCCATTGTAATAACTGAGTCCAATGCTCCCTTGTCCACTTCAAATTTTCAGCAGTGTTTTCAAAATAAGGAGAATATTTGTCTGCTTCTTTTTCTCTGAAAGGTGGCAATAATCTAATATTCTTTGCAAGATCAAAACTTAAATTTGGATTTGAAGTAAAAATGTGCTTTTCACTTGCCAGTTCCATTTGTTTCATTCTACATGGGTATTCTGTCTTTTCTTTCTCTCTTTGCATTTGCAGCTCTCTCTTTTCTCTCTTTCTTCCTTTTGCATTTGTTCTTTTTGTAACTGCATTTGTCTTTCTTTCTCTCTTTCTTCCTTAACTAACTGCATTTGCATCTGTTTTTCCTTCTCTCTTTCCTGTCTCTCTCTCTCTCTCCTCTTTTTCATATTGTAACTTTATTTTTTTTTATTTTTATAATAACATTTGATCTTTTTCTTTCTCCAATTTCATTTGTCCTTTTTCCTTTTTCCAGTTGCAGTCAATGAATCACATTATATCATATTATGTAATGACCAGGTCAGAGGTCAATATACTGATTAGTATTTATCTCTCCAGTACTTCAGTATGGACAGGTCATCTAAAATAAAAGACTTTATTTTTGTTTTGTAGATGCAGAACCTAACACCAGAGACAGGTGGACATCACCTAATCTTATTATAAAGTATAAGCTTGGAACTTTTTACACTGTCTGCAATACATGTCACTAACCCCAAAACCTTGCATATAAATCAGCTGACCCGTCAGCTGACCCTTCCACTTTGTAACACAAATAGAAATCTTCCCTCCTTTGTGTAATGTAGAGGAACCATACCAACAACAATAGTCATTATAACAGTAAAACCCTGGCTCAGTGATCACTAAAAATGTTTATAAGAAAAACCCTGCTCACTAACCATTGAACACCTAAATGTTTATGTGAGTAACTACTGGCTCAGTGGATTTCATTTTCTACTTTTCTTAATATGAACAACCTGGCTCACTGGTCATTGAAACAGATCTTTAACAGAGGACCTCTCCAGACACCAACAATTATAGAATTACAAAAGTAACACCTATTCCCCTTATTTTATGAAAATTATATCATGAACTAAGATATTTATTTTGCAATGCATACCCTACTGCTGAAAGCCTCTGATAGACATAGTAAAGAAACAACTAACTTACAGGGAAGATATCACACGATATCACAATTCTGTTGCTGATCTTTCTTTTCCTACAGGGACTAATTTAAGCCCTTAGTTAATTATTCCAGATATTGTGTTGATAGATTCATGTGGCTCTTTAAGAAAGTCATAAATGTGACCAGCACCTTCCCAGATCCTTCCTGGTGGAAATGGGCTGCTTCATTTGTATACTTTTGTGGCTCTTATGGTCTGATTGTTTAGTTATTTTAGTTACAAGTCTCCCAAACTACCTGTAAGCATGTGGAATTATAGTCTTTACACAATTGTGCTCCTCAGCAAGTCTTACAGCAAAGCAAATAACAGGTTGGTGGGAGAAGATCAAATTATTACTCACTGCAGTTCAATATTTATTAATATTAAAACTCAGTATAATGCATGCTGACCAATATATTACTTGATTGGAAACATACCTAGATGAAAACAATGGACTGTGTGGAACATTTAAAGGCACATCTACTTGTACACTGAAATGCAACCCATCTAAATGGTCACCTTTATATAGCGGTTACCTGGTATCAATGACCATTGTAATACCCCTGCCTGTTCCCAATTGACAATATGAAGGTTGTGTATTAAACAGTCAATTTTTTCTGTGGTCAGCAGTCCGGTATTTAATAAATGATTAATGTTTTCTCACTGCCTTAAGCAGTCACTGCAGTGCATCACAACCAAACTAGTGCTTTGTTAGGAAAATGTTGTTTAGATAAACACATATCATGTGTATTGATGTCTAAATATGTATTATCTGCTTGTTCTCACTGTAATACAGTCACATGACCAATGTAACTCAAAAGTGTCACTTTAATCCAGTCATACTATCAATCTAACTCAAAGGTGTCACTTTCATCAAGCCACATTACCAATGTAACTCAAATGTGTCACTTTAATCCAGTCACACTATCAATGTAACTCAAATGTGTCACTTTAATCCAGTCACACTACCAGTGTAACTCAAAAGTGTCAATTCACCCAGTCACACTACCAATGTAACTCAAATGTGTCACTTTAATCCAGTCACACTACCAATGTAACTCAAATGTGTCACTTTAATCCAGTCACACTAACAATGTAACTCAAAAGTGTCAATTCACCCTGGAGTCCCACTACCAATGTAACTAAAAGGTGTCATTTTCATCCAGTCACACTACCAATGCAACTAAAAGGTGTCACTTTCATCCAGTCAGACTGCCAATGTAACTCAAAGGTCTTGAGAATTAAAATTAAAATTGTTACAGCATAAATGAGAATCACTATTTGTAACATGCCAGTGTGACAGGAATAGCTTGATACACTCATATATTTACCAGTAAATAACAACTATCCCTGATCAGAACAAAGTTCATCTTTTTGAAAAGATATGAGTTATAATGAACATTTTCATCTTTCTGAAAAGATAAGAGTTGGATGTTTTCTCTTGTGTCTGAGGATATTTAAAAAGTTTGTCTGCAAAGGCAGGTGAATATTTTGTTCATGAGTTAATACTGATCACAGCATAAGTCTCTTACCACCTGTTTTAAATTTCAAAGGTGCGGGTAGGGGTACCATGACTGAGATATTCCTTTACTTCATTTATTCCATCTCAGGATACAATTTTTTTATTTCCGGTAATAATTTGGCTATAGTTGCTGATAGTTACTTTCCTTATGCAAATCGGTTGATAAAGTTTTGCAAGGAAGCTGTCTGGGGGTTACAAATCAAGGTCCACTTCATGCCTCTCCAAATTATTTGACTTATGCTCTTTTCATCACAGACATTTCACATGACCACACTGTCTTTTGTTATTGGCTAGCTTAGCAACAGCTTCAACCAGATATTGTTTAATGTATGAACATTTGTTTATTAAGTTTATTTATACAAGTTGATCAACCAAAAGCTTTGTCCTCTGTTTCACAATGATATGTGAGCTGTCACTTTTTAGTAAAACTAGTGTTTTGTCCTGGTACAAAAAACAAAGTGCAGTGATTTTTTTGGGAGTCAGTAATGATTTAATAATTATTGGATGGACTAAAATGGACAGGATCCAATAATCTTGTGTGGAACATTGGCTTTGGAAGATAACAATATATTGATGTGTTAGGAATTTTGTTAAATAGTGTAATTATCTGTTGAAATAATAATAATAATAATCACAACAATAATGGTATTGTGTGCATCATGTTTATTGAAAATCCAAGTTTGAAAGGTGGGACTGTATACATAGGTCACCTTTTTCACAAAGATCAGTTTGGCCTGTTCCCATGGATGGTCAGTGTTGACATGTCTCACTATATATGGTAATTCTCCTACCAAATGACATCCAGTTATGTGTAAGGGTTGTCGCTATTGACAAGTCTGACTCATTGGTAATTCTTCTACCAAATGACATCCAGTTATGTGTAATGGTTGTCACTATGCATGGGTTGTCATTGTTGATATCCATTTATGTGTCATGTCTGTCTATTGACATGCACTTATGTGTTAGGTTTGTCACTATTAACATCCAGTTATGTTTAAGGAGAGCATAAATAAGGATAGATGGAAAGGTGATACAAAGGGCTTGTCAATTACAATGCTGGACCCTAATAATGATTCTCTGTAAACAATAGGACCATTTAAACACTTTACAAATTTAAGTACCAAAAAAAATGTCATCTCTAGAACTAGAGGAATGGTGAGAAATTTGCTAATGTAAATATACCACTGCCTCACTTTCATCACTTTCACACACACACACACACACACACACATATATTATTCTAGTCATAAAGTACATCAAAACAGTGTAAATACATTGAATAGTCTGCATATATATCTAAGTAAAAATAGTGACCATACAATGACTGGTCTGTATACATAACTTCTAGTCTTTACCATAATATGACTTTTTATGTACAAAATTGTACTGCAATCTATTGAAATTTGTTGAGACGATTTCTTTTCATATTATGCTACAGCCAGCATAAAGTTAAAAAAAATAACAAAATAAATATATACAAAAATCTCTGACAAAAATAAGTCAGGAGCAGATACACATATGTGCATCTTCAAATGACCATAACAGCAATGTATCAAAAACATCGACACTACCTGGAATCACACAAAAACACTGACACTACTTTTAATCAAACAAAAACACTAACACTACTTTTAATCAAACAAAAACACTGACACTACTTGTAATCAAACAAAAACACTGACACTACTTTTAATCAAACAAAAACACTGACACTACATGTAATCAAACAAAAACACTGACACAACTTGTAATCAAACAAAAACACTGACACTACTTGTAATCAAACAAAAGACTGACACTACATGTAATCAAATAAAAACACTGACACAACTTGTAATCACACAAAAACACTAACACTACTTTTAATCAAACAAAAACACTAACACTACTTGTAATCAAACAAAAACACTGACACTACATGTAATCAAACAAAAACACTGACACTACTTGTAATCAAACAAAAACACTGACACTACTTGTAATCAAACAAAAACACTGACACAACTTGTAATCAAACAAAAACACTAACACTACATGTAATCAAATAAAAACACTGACACTACTTGTAATCAAACAAAAACACTGACACAACTTGTAATCAAACAAAAACACTGACACTGTGTAATCAAACAAAAACACTAACACTACTTTTAATCAAACAAAAACACTAACACTACATGTAATCAAACAAAAACACTGACACTACTTGTAATCAAACAAAAACACTGACACAACTTGTAATCAAACAAAAACACTAACACTACATGTAATCAAACAAAAACACTGACACTACTTGTAATCAAACAAAAACACTGACACAACTTGTAATCAAACAAAAACACTGACACTACTTTTAATCAAACAAAAACACTGACACTACTTTTAATCAAACAAAAACACTAACACTACTTTTAATCAAACAAAAACACTAACACTACATGTAATCAAACAAAAACACTGACACAACTTGTAATCAAACAAAAACACTGACACTACATGTAATCAAACAAAAACACTAATACTACATAAAATCAAACAAAAACACTGACACTAATTTTAATCAAACAAAAACACTGACACTAATTTTAATCAAACAAAAACACTGACACTACTTTTAATCAAACAAAAACACTGACACTACTTGTAATCAAACAAAAACACTGACACTACTTGTAATCAAACAAAAACACTAACACTACATGTAATCAAACAAAAACACTGACACTACTTGTAATCAAACAAAAACACTGACACAACTTGTAATCAAACAAAAACACTGACACTACTTGTAATCAAACAAAAACACTGACACTACTTGTAATCAAACAAAAACACTAACACTACATGTAATCAAACAAAAACACTAACACTACATGTAATCAAACAAAAACACTGACACTACTTGTAATCAAACAAAAACACTGACACAACTTGTAATCAAACAAAAACACTAACACTACTTGTAATCAAACAAAAACACTGACACTACTTGTAATCAAACAAAAACACTAACACTACATGTAATCAAACAAAAACACTGACACTAATTTTAATCAAACAAAAACACTGACACTACTTGTAATCAAACAAAAACACTGACACAACTTGTAATCAAACAAAAACACTAACACTACTTGTAATCAAACAAAAACACTGACACTACTTGTAAACAAACAAAAACACTAACACTTCTTGTAGTCAAACAAAAACACTAACACTACATGTAATCAAACAAAAACACTGACACTAATTTTAATCAAACAAAAACACTGACACTAATTTTAATCAAACAAAAACACTGACACTACTTTTAATCAAACAAAAACACTAACACTACATGTAATCAAACAAAAACACTGACACTACTTGTAATCAAACAAAAACACTAACACTACATGTAATCAAACAAAAACACTGACACTACTTGTAATCAAACAAAAACACTGACACAACTTGTAATCAAACAAAAACACTAACACTACATGTAATCAAACAAAAACACTGACACTAATTTTAATCAAACAAAAACACTGACACTACTTGTAATCAAACAAAAACACTGACACAACTTGTAATCAAACAAAAACACTGACACTACTTGTAGTCAAACAAAAACACTGACACTACTTGTAATCAAACAAAAACACTGACACTACTTTTAATCAAACAAAAACACTAACACTACATGTAATCAAACAAAAACACTGACACTACTTGTAATCAAACAAAAACACTAACACTACATGTAATCAAACAAAAACACTGACACTACTTGTAATCAAACAAAAACACTGACACTACTTGTAATCAAACAAAAACACTAACACTACATGTAATCAAACAAAAACACTGACACTACTTGTAATCAAACAAAAACACTGACACAACTTGTAATCAAACAAAAACACTAACACTACATGTAATCAAACAAAAACACTGACACTAATTTTAATCAAACAAAAACACTGACACTACTTGTAATCAAACAAAAACACTGACACAACTTGTAATCAAACAAAAACACTGACACTACTTGTAGTCAAACAAAAACACTGACACTACTTGTAATCAAACAAAAACACTGACACTACTTTTAATCAAACAAAAACACTAACACTACATGTAATCAAACAAAAACACTGACACTACTTGTAATCAAACAAAAACACTAACACTACATGTAATCAAACAAAAACACTGACACTACTTGTAATCAAACAAAAACACTGACACAACTTGTAATCAAACAAAAACACTGACACTACTTGTAGTCAAACAAAAACACTAACACTACTTGTAATCAAACAAAAACACTGACACTACTTGTAGTCAAACAAAAACACTAACACTACATGTAATCAAACAAAAACACTGACACTACTTGTAGTCAAACAAAAACACTAACACTACATGTAATCAAACAAAAACACTGACACTACTTGTAGTCAAACAAAAACACTAACACTACATGTAATCAAACAAAAACACTGACACTACTTGTAATCAAACAAAAACACTGACACTACTTGTAATCAAACAAAACACTAACACTACATGTAATCAAACAAAAACACTGACACTACTTGTAGTCAAACAAAAACACTAACACTACATGTAATCAAACAAAAACACTGACACTACTTGTAGTCAAACAAAAACACTAACACTACATGTAATCAAACAAAAACACTGACACTACTTGTAATCAAACAAAAACACTGACACTACTTGTAATCAAACAAAACACTGACACTACTTGTAATCAAACAAAAACACTGACACTACTTTTAATCAAACAAAAACACTAACACTACATGTAATCAAACAAAAACACTGACACAACTTGTAATCAAACAAAAACACTGACACTATGTGTAATCAAACAAAAACACTAACACTACTTGTAGTCAAACAAAACACTGACACTACTTGTAGTCAAACAAAACACTGACACTACTTGTAATCAAACAAAACACTGACACTACTTGTAGTCAAACAAAAACACTAACACTACTTTTAATCAAACAAAAACACTAACACTACATGTAATCAAACAAAAACACTGACACAACTTGTAATCAAACAAAAACACTGACACTATGTGTAATCAAACAAAAACACTAACACTACTTGTAATCAAACAAAAACACTGACACAACTTGTAATCAAACAAAAACACTGACACTGTGTAATCAAACAAAAACACTAACACTACTTGTAATCAAACAAAAACACTGACACTACTTGTAATCAAACAAAAACACTGACACTACTTGTAATCAAACAAAAACACTGACACAACTTGTAATCAAACAAAAACACTGACACTACTTTTAATCAAACAAAAACACTGACACAACTTGAAATCAAATTATTCAGTGTGATGACAAAAATGGCAATAACTCTGACAACACTTATCATTTATGTGTGTGTGTGTGTGTGTGTGTATGTGTGATATGGACTTTCAATGTAGCTTTAGCAGTTTTTCAGTCAACTTATAATATATGCATACATTTTTCAGATGATGCCATGTACAATTTTTCATGGTGATCTAATTGACAATCATAGCCATTGTACTCAAGATTTTGCCATTCAGCTCCAAGTGAAAAAGCATTGACACTGATCCCCTCATACAGTGTGTGATGGTAACTCTGGGTCTGTGATATTCATTGAAATCATAATAACAAACACTATGCACAATAATCAATTGGTGCATCAAGCAATGACAGGTATGGGTCTATGATGCTAATTTGAATGCATAATAATAACAAACATAAACACTATTAACCTTAATGTACTGGTGCATCAAGCATTGATAGGTAAGGGTTGTTTTGGAATCATAATAACACAAGGTATAATGTACACAGGTCTATTGGTGCATTATTCAATGACAGGCAAGGGTCTGTGATGTTCATTTGAAATCATAATAACATTATTTGAAATCATAATAACATTATAACACTATAAACATTAATCTGTTGCTGCATTAAATTATGGCAAGCAAGAGACTATGATGTTCATTTGAAAAAATAATAACAAAAGCTAGATACACTAATCTATTAACGCATAAAGTATGGCATGCATATAATGTTTACAGACAGGTGCAAGCTATATCCAGACAGGTATGGTAAATGAGGGAACTGATATATCCTTTGGACAATGTATGTACCTGTACAACAAATTTAGGTCAGTCAAATTTCTTTAACTGCCGATTTAAAAACTGATACTTGATACAGTACACCCTCATTAGAAAACTGCTGATGTGAGTCATGCAAAGCCCATGTGATGAATGTATGTGAGGTTAATATATATATTATATAAGAAATGAGATCAAAAAACGACACCCACATTTACAAAAATTGATCAACTTATAATAGGTACTATATACCAAGGGAATACTGTATAAGTATTGTGTTGTATGTAAATTATTCATTCATTGGATTTACTGCACAAGTAACACCTAAACTGTTCAGCAAGGTGATTGAACCTTGTTTCCAATATTTGTGCACTAATCATTGGCCCACCTGGATCAGGAACACAAATGTTGCTGAATATGGTTTTACAATTTCTGCTTGACCTGAAATGACTTTTTTATTTCATTTTGTAAACAACTAATACATAGCTAGAATATTCTATCTGTGCTTGGGCTTAATATCTGGATCATTATTAATGGAAAAAGTAAATATGTTTAATTTAGACCTGGGCTAGGTTTTGGAATTTCTTTAATGTAGTCCTGGTCCTGCGTTAATAACTAACATTTTGTTTTATTCTGCAAACATCTGGATCATTCTAGATGGTTGTTTTCCATGAGGTAACAGTACACTTTTTAATCCTTCTGCAGAAAGGATATATATATATATATATATATATATATATATATATATATATATATATATATATATATATATATATATATATATTCCTCTGTACAAAACTTCCAGCATTTTCTTCAAGAAATCAATCTTACTTTATATTTGTAAAAAATATATTATTTTTCAAACTTTGAAGGACTTGCATATATTCTATATACTGTGATTAATTATATAAAATATTCTCTCTCTCTCTCATGACCCAAAAACATTACAAAATTGTAACTGATGTTAAAAGTAGCTTCAGGCATTCACTGTAGATATAACTTTGACATAGGAATTGCTGATTAGGATCAGATATATATATATATATATATATATATATATATATATATATATATATATATATCTGAATTAAGGTGTTAATTTGTTCCTGGCTTGTGACATGGTGTTATGATTGAAACCTGATACTATACACTATACACAAGATTCTGAATAGCCTTAACCTGTTTTGACATTTTCACATATCAAGCTGTCATTGTATATTTTGTCAGTAAAGAAGCAAGAAAGCAATGAATGGCTCTGTGTACGTGTTTCATTGGGGGTATGTATGACTGTTAACAGATCGTATATTTCCAAAAGGATATCACTCAAACTAAAAACTTTGACTATTGTATCTTTAAAGCTTTGCATTTTTCCAAAACTACCAATTTAAATCATCCACTAAATTGTATAATAATGCAAAGATTGAATTATGAGAATATATTTTGATTACAGCATATAATTTCAGCCACTTTAATCTAATTGTACTCAGACAGGTGACTTGAGACTGGTTTATCACATTTGTTTTTCGTGTTAAATATGAGCATACCTTTTACAAATTCAACACGAAGCAATCCATTGAGGTATCGATTTACTAAGTCGTTGTTATGAATCATGCACAAGCAGTCAGGTGTTAAGGTCCTCTCATAGAACAGGTCTATAGTTAGGGCAGCACAAATGTGACATAAAACTGTGATAACATGTAAATGTAACAAATGGCTGTACATGCAGAATGTGTCAAGCAAATTGTAAATATATGCTGTCTTAATCGTAAATGAAGTGTATCGATGCAGCTGTTATAAGATTATTATGTAATCAGTATGGGCATGATCACCTTCATATAAAACATAGTACTGGTATAAAGAATAGACAGCAAACTCACACTTGTGATGTCTCAGCCATTCTAATTTAGAGTTCAGGTTGATATAATTGTCTTTGTATTCAAATATATGAGGCGCATGCATTAAGCAGAAACCGAGTTCTTCTGAAAGTGTATGATATATAATGCTCACCCCAACACACTCACACCCACCCACCCCCACACGCACACATTTGCAGTCTTGAGTTTGGAAGATATAAATATGTTTGATAATCACAATTTCTTTGAAGTACAATTGTGTGTGCCATTCCAGTGATGCATATAAGTATATAGCCTGTCTATATTTCGAGGGCCATACTAGTTTTATCTGATACATATAAGTACAGTATATAGTTTGTCTATATTTTGATGGTCATACTAGTTTTATCTGATGCATATAAGTATATAGCTTGTCTGTATTTCGAGGACCATACTAGTTTTATCTGATGCATATAAGTATATAGCTTGTCTATACTTCGAGGACCATACTAGTTTTATCTGATGCATATAAGTATATAGCTTGTCTGTATTTCGAGGACCATACTAGTTTTATCTGATGCATATAAGTATATAGCTTGTCTGTATTTCGAGGACCATACTAGTTTTATCTGATGCATATAAGTATATAGCTTGTCTGTATTTCGAGGACCATACTAGTTTTATCTGATGCATATAAGTACATAGCCTGTCTATATTTCGAGGATCATACTAGTTTAATCTGATGCATATACGTATTAAGCTTGTCTATACTTCGAGGACCATACTAGTTTTATCTGATGCATATAAGTATATAGCTTGTCTGTATTTCGAGGATCATACTAGTTTTATCTGATGCATATAAGTATATAGCTTGTCTGTATTTCGAGGATCATATTACATTTCCTTAATACATATCGTGAGAGCCCGTCCACATGTGACGGAATAATTGGTTTTGGTTGTCGATATCTAGAAGATGATAGACCACGGCGTTATTGCCCGGATAGAATAAGTAATAAGGTAAAGTATAAAATCAATGGATGGAATGACAGAGATATGAGCAGATTTATAATAGACGGAACAGGAGCCCCCGTATGTAAAATATAATAATTTAATCAATTACATAAAATAAGAAACTGTGCATGACGTTTTGAAGGATACGCTTTCTCTGATAAATATAATTATTTAATTTATCCAAATACAGCTGGCCGTTCTGTTATATCGATATAACAAATCTCATCCCAGTGGATAATCGAACTTAAATTGCCGGTATGACAGCATAACGTGGCTTTTTCCAGCCCTTTCCAAATCACTGTTGGTGACAGATCAACGTTGTCATAATTTTCGTCTTTACCTATATTTCTCTCTCTAACCTCTTCGGATCATCAACCGTAACTCCGTCCTACTATGTACCACTGGTAGGAGGCTATCTTTTTTCTAATAAATAAATAAAACACAACCTGAATATTTGTCAGATTTTTATTTTCAGGCGGCGAACAACATTACCACTCTTGTTATGTCAGACATCGTTTTATCATAACTCAACAAAACTTAGCTAATGTTGTCAACTCGCAGTCTGATATGGATACACAATCCTATTACCAAGAAATCAGAGTTGTTTTCTCCTAGCAGCTACTCGCATTCCTAACTGGAATAATGACATAATTAGACTTACACCTGAACGAGGTAATTCGAGCACATTCATATAACATATGAGCCATATAACATTCTAGAAAAATGCAAGCGACCCATTAACTTCCGACCTCACAGACAATTGATGTATACATTAAAACGAATACATTCAACAAAACATTACAAACCTACATCACTTAGCATATTGTATTTGACTGAAACCATACCTTGTACTTTTTCTGACTCGCTATGATGGTGAATCTGTAAAGTCGTGTCCCTCAACTTCACGACGTCTGTCCTTTGAAAATTTATAATCGGAGAACTTTCTACTCACCCGAGGTCAAGAGCTTCTTGCTTCGGCAAAAAACACTTGGACTGTCTTAAACATCGTTGCTCGACACTTAAAACATGCAATTTCGTCTGGGAACACACACCTCTTATTTAGTTTAGCTAGTCATGATTAGCTTTATCTAACAGGCAACATTGTAACACTCTCACCGAAGACATAATAATTCACTCTAGTCCGCCTTTGTTAAAAATTATTCCGGAAAATATCATTTTATGACACCTATTTCAAATGACACAAGATATCCCAAAATTTGTCCCTAGCTAGTCTCAACTGTGACATTCTCTTTCTTTTAACCCAACGTTAAGATCTCCCTTTTCTATCTGTCTCACCGTTAAACCAGCGGGTCCCAATTAAACATCAATCATGCCTCCAATGTATTGTGAGCCTAGCCCATATGTAAATCGTAATGGATACATGTCACGCTGACCACACCATAATTTAATGGGAAAATATCTACAAACTTTTTCACAACTACGCATATACGTATGTCTCTTATCTACATTTTCGAGGGCTAAACGGCGTATTGGAGTTAGTTTTAAATATGATAACATTCTCGTAAAATAAAGACATTATGAATTTTTCGGCAAAATTGTCAAGTTAGGCTCGTGGATGAATCCCTTATCTACAGTAAGTATTTTCTCACGGCGTCAAGGAACAACACATAAAATGATTTAACTTCTCAGTTGGTAATGATTTTCAGTTTCATTTAAATACAGTTCTTACGCTACCGGTTACACCTTATTCTGGAGTGTCCGAATTAAAGAAGAGTATTGTGAAGCTGGTGTTTGGGTGGCATCAAATCGCAACTATTAAGTAGGTTCACAAATTTATTAAAGGGTTTGAATATCAGACTACTGCAGATGAGACTTGAAAACGACATGTAATTATCATCGACGCATACATACCCGCCGTGGCCAAAGCAAATGACATCCATGGCAGAATTTATGAAGACCCGGGGTCTCTTATCACAAAATTACCTAAGTCTGAGAAGTTCATAATCCTTCTTGACTGCAATATTGTAATCGGCACAGATCACCAGACCTAGTTAGGCGTTACAGGAAAATGTGCTAAAAATGACCTTCTAATCAACCACACAGTATTCCGGCTGGTTAAATGGTATATTACGTTTTGGATGCACCCAAGCTCCAAGTCCTGGAATATCATTGACTATGTCATTCTCTGAGAAGTGACAGTCAGGATGTACGAGAGACAAAAACCATGAGAATTCCACAGTGATGGGATGCCCACAAGCTAATAGTCTCCAAGTTCAATATCTAAATTCAGCAGTCAACTATGTGACCCAGAGCACCTCCGAAAGCCCAAGATCTCCAAAATGAAACAGGGGGATGATAAAACGGGAGTTTGTTGAAGAAAAGCCCAGCCAACAAGAAACAATTGATGCAAACTCCAGGAACGTTGATGAAAAGTGTGCATTATCCAGGTAAGCTCTGCTACATACACCCACACATAAGCATCACTTTTGTTTTATGAGAACGACGCCGCCATATGAAGGCAACTATAAGGAAAACATCGGCTCCAAAAGGCTAGTTTTGAATACATCAGTTTACCATCTATAAAGGCAACTTTTGCAGCAGATAAAAATCTGCCTAAGGCAAACCCATAGAGTTGCATGACACGTGGATGAGCAACAGGGCATACTAGATTCATTCCTACGCAGTCAACAATGACACCAAGAACTTGTACTATGCTTTGAGAACAACCTATGGACCACGGCATCACGAACATATCCATTTGTGATTGCTGACCTCACCAGACTGCTCACTGACATAGAAAAGATACTAACTATAGGCTGAACACTTTATAAACATCTTGGATCAACAATCGGTGATGATTTAATTGATCGACTTCCTCAAGTGGAACTGCATAGATCTTGCTGTTCCTCCAAATATAGCAGAAACGTAGAAAGCAATTAATCTCCCGTCAGATGGAAAATGACTTGGAGCAGAATTATATTAAACCACAGACTTGCACATGGATCATCAAGTGACTAAACTGTGCCAGTCAAGATGGACACAAGGGACTATATCAAAGGAGTACATTGATGCATCCAAAGTCCACTTGTACAAGCAGAAAGGACATATAATACCATTAGACTGCCTGTTGTCATTGCCCAGTTATATCCTTGTTATAATTCTGCTGAATCACCTTATGCATCGAGAGTCAATATAGCTTGATGGTAGAAAAGTGGACCACAAACACCATGTTTGAAGCTCGTCGACTCCTAAAAAATTACAAAAACAAAACCATACATGAACGCATTTGTAAACCTGATGAAACCCTAACACACAGATAATGTTGGGGGGCCTTTGGAAGATCATGTTAAAGTTTGATTTCACAGGGAAATTCATCATGTGAATATGAGATGGCTTTTGAACATTTCATCCTGGAGAAATATTGCCCCTAGATATGCAAGTAAGTCAATATTGTCATTCTAATAATACAAGTATTTAACCTTTCTTTATAGGCATCTCTCTGTTTTTGCTTTAGATGGATCTGATTACACTCTATAATTATAGGAAAAGGTTTGTAGGACTACATTGTTTCTTTTTAGAACATACAATAATATTAGTAATATTATCAACCTATACAATAAGAACACATATGTCATCAAGCGTTTGACTAATTCATACATCTTCAAAACCTATCAATTTCAAGCAATAAATATTTAACATACAACCTTGGCATTTGCCATGGATATATTGAAGACATCCTGCTTTAACATTCTCAATTGTCATACGTGATCTTATCTGATATAAATTGGTCATGTAATTCTTAAATATAAAATATATTATAATGAAAAGTAAATTGTCATTGCAAATATTAATGAATTGCACCTTATACACATATCCTGTGATAAACATTCTTGTATGTAAATAGCTTAAATATTTTTGTGGAAATCATTTTCCTACAGTCAGTCATCTTCACCATTCACCATATATTTTCTGTGAGGCATGTCACGTAATGCTGATCTGTTGTGAAAAAACCACTCAGTCCTTTTAGTCACTATTTTTAAAAAATGGTATGTGATTGATAGATCAAGTTATTATGCAGAAACTGTTTTCTTCTTTCAGCCATTGTGACCTTGACCTTTAACTGTTTGAGCCCCAGATTGACAAGTTTCTTCATTGCCCCAAGTTCAAGCCATACAAAAAGTATGGTAACATTACATAGTAGAGAACTAAATTATGTTGAAATCTTTTTTCTTTGTTCAGTCACAGTGACATTAATTTTGTAAACCATACATTTTCATCAAGGGCAAGCAAATGTTTTGTAACTGTAGATGGTGGACAATTCACTTTATTCTGTACTAACCAAATGATAACATATACATGAACGGACCGACATCATCTTGGCAAGTACTTAAATAACTATAATTTGATATACATGCAATTGCTTTTGAAAAGTAAACAAAAAGAAACAAAAAATATTTTCTTTTCAAAATATGTATATGAATGCCAGTAAATATATATATATATATATATATATATATATATATATATATATATATATATATATATATATATATATATATATATATATATATATATATATATATATATATTCTTTAAATGTATAACCCTGTGCACAAAAGAGACTGTACCGTGCGACTGTATTGACATGTACCTCGCCGGAAATTACTTACGACGAAGGGACATTAATAACATGATATGCACGGGTATCTTACCCTGACTTTTGCTCACTCTCCTATGGATTTAAGTAAGATCAATTTCTAAAACCGACACTGGTCGTTTTGGATCACGTCCAGGAGTGTACGGTCTCCATTGTTCTCCAGCCATAGGAGTAAGTGTTAAATTTACATTTCATTTTATATGCGAAGCTTATTCGGTTTGTAATGTCTTATCGCGTAATAATATATTTATTACAATGCAGATTTGAACTTTGAATTACAAATCACTATTAGAGGTTAAGTTATTAGCATACATCTAGAGATTTTACAGAAACTATTAATATGCCCAGTTTGGTTTTATTGTAGATGATTGTGAATGTCACTGTGGTTGTGACTGTGGCTAAGACTAGAGTTGACTAGAGTTGACTAGAGCTGTCTGAAGCTGTCTAAAGTTGTTTAGAGCTGTCTGGAGGTTCCAGAGTATTTAAGGTTACGTGCTGTCGATACATATGAATGTCTGTACGTATGTCTGTGCCACGGATGTAGACGAAGCAAATTCACAAGGTGCTGTATGCTGTCTGTACGTGTATACGTATGACTGTACATGCGGTGGATCCATAAAGAGTGCGAGCAGCCGATAAGAGTGTGGGCCAACCCAAGGAATCGTACGACTGTACAAGGGGTCTAGAAGCATACGGTTGGTTCAATTATTGTTTCAACTGCATTTTTATGTTCATAAGATTAATTTGAATCTTAGTTGTGTTCATAATATTATTTGGAATCTTAGTTGTGTTCATAAGATTATTTTGAATCTTAATCGGTGTTCATATTTGAGATTATGTGAATCTCCCTTGTTGGTATAATACTGTTTGAAACGTATCGGCAGTCCATGAGGTTTCTTGGATCTGTACTTCAGATTGATTTCATATTGTTGGATTTATTTTCAGTGTGTGAATCTTGTGTAGAGTGATTGGGTCATTATTGTGTGTTGAGAGCGTGAGAGAATCATTGTATATTTACATCATTTATTTTTCTTTATTAATTCATTTCATAAATCTCCATCTTTCTCACAATTGCGTTCGTCTTATTAATTTAGTCCAAAAACCCACTCGATTTTTATTCTGCGACAATGGTGTCCGAAGTGGGATCTTTGGATTAAGTGAATCGTCATTGTCTTGTTTGTGAAGGTCTACACTTATTGTTTATATTCGAGTGTGACCTTCTTGACAAGATAATCTTCAAGTAGGTGTTTATTTTCTTTAGTTCAAGGTATGTGGGTCTAGTATACATACATATTCATTTTGTTTTGGTTGCCTTCATCAAGAAGATAAGGTTAGTTTCTTTTATAAAATTAAATTTGTTACATTACTATTAATCATGTCATCCCTTAAGGACTTGGTCGCCTTAGGCAAAGAACCTGGATATGAGGGAAAAAGTTTAAGGGAATTTATTAGGGAAGAAAAAGCCCGGGAGAGGAATGAAAGGATAAAGGCTAGGAAATTAGAAAGGGAAGAACAAGCCCGGGAGAGGAATGAAAAAGGGAATTAGAAAGGAAAGAAAGGGAAACAGAGGAAAGGCGGGCAGAATTAGAGAAGGAAAAGATATAACTAGAAAAACAGGCCGAAAAGGAACGGATAGTATGGGAAAGGGGAGAAGAGAGGGAGAAGATAGAACTGCTTAACGAAGTAGAGGATAGAAAGTTAGAAAGGAAAACACCCAGCAAGGTTAGAAGCTTTGGAGGTAGAAGAAAGATTAAGACAACAAGATCATGAACGTAGTTAGAAACAGCTAGAAAAGGAGAGCACGATTTTGCCTCTAGTAAAGTAAAGGGTCCCAAATTACCCATTTTTGACAATGAAAAAGATAACATGGATAGTTATTTTCATCGGTTTCAGCGGTATGCCGAGAACCAGAAGTGGAGTCGAAATGACTGGGCACTGCATCTCAGTGCTTTATTAAAAGGTAAGTGCTGGATGTGTACTCGCGACTTCCTAGAGACGATGTGTTCAAATACAACATCCTGAAGGAAGCACTTCTAAAACGATACGAGCTGACTGAACAAGGTTTTCGTAAAAAGTTCAGATATAGCAAGCCCGAGAAGGGAGAAACCTTTGATCAGTTCATCGTTAGAATAGCGAACTATTTTCAGCGGTGAATTGAATGCGGCAAAGCGGTGAAAACGTTTGAAGGGTTCATTGATTTCTTGCTCAGAAATCAATTGTTGAACACAATTGGGCGGGAACTAAGTCAGGTTCTGAAAGAGAAAGTCTTCTCAAACGTTCAGGATATGGCTAAGCAAGCCGATTTCCTTGCCAAGGCTCATGGTGGAACCCAGAACGTGGTTTCAAAAGATTTTAAGTCTGCAAACCAGTCTACGAGACCGATGCCTAGGGAGCTTGTGAAATCAGCTGAGGCAAGTAGGTCATTTAGTGATACAGGTCGTCAGGGTATACAATGTTACTTGTGCAAGGAATGGGGTCATGTTCAAGCAAAATATCCTAAAAGAAAGGGACTTATACATAAGGTAGCCTTGGCTATATAGAGTAAAAGTACATCTGATACTCTGGTGCAGGTAGAACCATGTATTCATACCCTTGGCACGTGTCTTTTCCCCGAAGCGCGAGTACCATCTGCAAGAGGTTTCGTGAACGGTCGAGAAGTCGTAGCATTACGTGACACTGGTTGGTGTAGTGATCAAACGTAATCTCGTGCAGGATAACCAAATGCTCGGGCGGGAGTGTCCATATATGCTACTCGACCAAACGATCGGTCGCATTCCTGTAGCAAAGAACACGGTAGAAACACCTTTCCTAACCGGAACTGTAGATGCCCTTTGTATGGAAAGCCCTATTTACGATCTGACGATCGGTAATGTTGAAGGTTTCCGTCTTCCAACCATGGCAGATTTCAGGATACCTTTGGCCCAGGCAGTCGAAACGGGAACGCAAACCCGACGAGAGAAAAACGCGTTTCAGAAATTAATAGTCCCTGAATCGATCTCAGGAATTTCGCGTGATGAATTCAAACGAGAACAAGAACGTGACGAATCCATCAAAACTGTTATTGAGAAAATCGCGCCCGGCGCAATTAGACACTGCATGGGTGGGGGCAGCTCGAGATTCGTTCGGAGGAACGAGCTAATTCATAGGGAGTTTATCACTCCGGAGGGTAAGAGGTATTGGCAAGTGGTCGTACCCCAGAGATACAGATCTCAAGTACTTAGGGTGGCACATGAGTCTATCATGGCAGGACACCTAGGTAAGGCGACGACCACCAGTATAGAGTAATCGCTGAATTCTACTGTCCTTGTGTTAATGACGATGTCACACGGTTCTGTAGGTCTTGTGACGTATGCCAGAAAACCGTATGTGAGGGAAGGGTCACAAGGGTGCCCTTAGGACAGATGTCATTAATAGATACACCGTGTAAAAGAGTGGCGGTGGATATTGTAGGCCCAGTACAACCAGTTACCGAAAGGAAAACCCGGTATATTCTTACTCTTCTGAATTACGTAACCAGATATCCCGAAGCCGTAGCGTTGCCAACTATTGAAACGGAACGTGTGGCTGAAGCATTGGTTTACATCTTCAGTAGGGTAGGGGTGCCAGAAGAAATCATTACGGATTGTGGTGCCCAATTCACCTCCGACCTCATGGGTGAAATATGTAGGCTGGTATCTATCAAACAGCTGAACACTACCCCATACCATCCGATGTGCAATGGACTGGTAGAGAAATTTAGTGGTACCCTAAATCATATGCTACGGAAAATGTGCGCGGAACATCCGCAAGACTAGGACAGCTATTTGAACGTGGTTCTGTTTGCGTACCGTGAAGTACCGCAAGAAAGTTTAGGGTTTTCACCCTTCGAATTGCTGTACGGAAGACAGTTCGAGGCCCGATGCGGATACTATGCGAACTATGGAGAGGTGACGTCGCGAGCGAGGAAATAAAAAAACTACATACCAGTACGTGTTAGATCTGCAAGAGAAACTAGAAAGCACAAGTCAGATGGCACGTGACGAATTAATGAAATCGGGACGCAGATATGCCAAGTAGTATAACCGCAGAGCGCGAAATAGGAAATTTCTTGTAGGAGATCAGGTTCTATTGCTTCTTCCTACTAGCACAAATAAGTTACTAGTCCAGTGGAAAGGTCCCTACGAAGTTAAAGTGGTCAAGGGTGACATGGACTATAACATTGACATAGACGGTAATTTAAAGACATTCCATGCTAACATGCTTAAGTTGTACATCAAGAGAAAGAGCGACAATGTAGAAAATTGGTCTTAAATGTCGTTTGTACGGCAGTCATCGACGATGACGTGGGAGAATCAGAACACGAGGTTTCCCTGGAGTGTCCCTTGGGTGTTGCAAACAAAGTAGAGTGGGAACCGCCACAAGATGGAGCTTTTTGCACGCTGAAAGAGAAATTAATCAGTGCACCTATATTAAAATTGCCAGATGTTAGCAAACCCTTTATTTTAAGAACAGATGCCTCTGAAACTGGTTTGGGAGCAGTTTTACTGCAAGAGCAAGACAACAATAAGTTACCCGTAGCTTACTCGAGTAGGAAATTGCTACCCAGGGAGAAAAACTATTCCGTTATTGAGAAAGAGTGTTTGGCCGTAGTGTGAGGAATTGGGAAGTATCATGCGTATCTTTTTGGAGGAGATTTCATTCTCGAAAAGAATCACCAACCCCTATTGTATTTAAACAAGTCCAGGGTCGCTAACGCTCGATTGATGCGTTGGGCGCTGACACTACAACCTTATCGCTTCCTTGTAGAGGCAATAAGAGGAGTTGAAAATATAAGGGAAGACTACTTGAGTAGGGCATAATTGGAAATTTGGATGAATGTTTACCCAGTATAGAAAATCCAGATTGCAGTATAACCAGTGTAACTATTGTAACATGTCATGAGTAGCTATTTTTTTTTGTTCTGTGAGGGTTTTTAAAAAAATGTGTACATTTTTTTTCTCTTGGGGGGAGGTATTGTCACAGAATTAGGCAAAACAATAACTTGGTTTTGCCTTAGAACTATTTGACCATTTTTGTACCTCGCCGGAAATTACTTACGACGAAGGGACATTAATAATATGATATGCACGGGTATTTTACCCTGACTTTTGCTCACTCTCCTAGGATTTAAGTAAGATCAATTTCTAAAACCGACACTGGTCGTTTTGGATCACGTCAAGGAGTGTACGCTCTCCATTGTTCCCCAGCCATAGGGGTGAGTGTTAAATTTACATTTCATTTTATATGCGAACCTTATTCGGTTTGTAATGTCTTATTGCGTAATAATGCATTTATTACAATGCAGATTTGAACTTTGAATTACAAATCACTATTAGAGGTTAAGGTATTAGCATATATCTAGAGATTTTACAGAAACTATTATCATGACCAATATGGTTTTATTGTAGATGATTGTGAATGTCACTGTGGTTGTGACTTTGGCTGACTAGAGTTGACTAGAGCTGTCTAAAGTGGTTTATAGCTGTCTGGAGGTTCCAGAGTATTTAAGGTTACGTGCTGTCGATACATATGAATGTCTGTACGTATGTCTGTGCCACGGATGTAGACATAGCAAATTCAAAAGGGTGCTGTATGCTGTCTGTACGTGTATACGTATGACTGTACATGTGGTGGATCCATAAAGAGTGTGAGCAGCCGATAAGAGTGTGGGCCAACCCAAGGAATCGTACGACTGTACAAGGGGTCTAGAAGCATACGGTTGGTTCAATTATTGTTCCAACTGCATTTTTATGTTCATAAGATTAATTTGAATCTTAGTTGTGTTCATAAGATTATTTGGAATCTGAGTTGTGTTGATAAGATTATTTGGAATCTAAATCGGTGTTCATATATGAGATTATGTGAATCTCTCTTGTTGGTATAATACTGTTTGAAATGTATCGGCAGTCCATGAGGTTTCTTGGATCTGTACTTCATACTGATTTCATATGTTTGGGTTTATTTTCAATGTGTGAATGTTGTGTAGAGTGACTGGGTCTATTGTATGTTGAGAGCATGACAGAATCATTGTATTTTTACATCATTTATTTTTCTTTATTAATTCATTTAATAAATTTCCATCTTTCTCACATTGTGTTCGTTTTATTCATTTAGTCCAAAAACCCACTTAGTTTTTATTCTGCGACATCATGACCAAGCCAGAGTGGTTATTACAGCATTGTGTTCTAGGGGAGATAAGTCAAAAAACACACCTAACTTAGCACATGATCAGTCACCATTATTTAAAAATGTAAAATCCTGAATCTTATGAAACAATAAGATGTAAAATCCCAAAATATAACCACCCTTTTTGATAAAATATGTGTATCTGACTTACAGAATTTATTTCACCTAGTCTATATTTAGACCACTTGGCCACATTTATAACACTTATTCTGTATTTTGACCTCTTGGCCACATTTATAAGACCTAGTCTATATTTAGACTCCATGGCCACATTTATAAGACCTATTCTATATTTAGACCTCTTGGCCACATTTATAACACCTATTCTGTATTTAGACCACTTTGCCACATTTATAAGACCAATTATATATTTGGACCACTTGTCCACATTTATAAGACCTATTCTATATGTAGACCTCTTGGCTACATTTATAAGACATATTCTATATTTTAGACTACTTGGCCACATTTATAAGACCTAGTCTATGTTTAGACATCTTTGCCACATTTATAAGACCTATTCTATATTTAGACCACTTGGCCACATTTATAAGATCTATTCTTTATATAGACTACTTTGCCACATTTATAAGACCTATTACATATGCAAACCTTTTGGCAACATTTATAAGACTTATTCTATATTTAGATGACTTGACCACATGTATAAGACCTATTCTGTATTTAGACCATTTGGCCACATTGCTAAGACCTATTATATATTTAGACCACTTGTCCACATTTATAAGGCCTATTCCATATATAGACCACTTGGCTACATTTATAAGACCTAGTCTGTATGTAGACCTCTTGGCCACATTTATAAGACATATTCTATATTTTAGACTACTTGGCCACATTTATAAGACCTAGTCTATGTTTAGACATCTTTGCCACATTTATAAGACCTATTCTATATTTAGACCACTTGGCCACATTTATAAGACACATTCTATATTTAGACCTCTTGGCCACATTCATAAGACCTATTCTATATTTAAACCTCTTGGCCACATTCACAAGACCTATTCTATATTTAGACCTCTTGGCCACATTTATAAGCCCTATTCTATATTTAGACCTCTTGGCCACATTTACAAGAGCTATTATATATGTAGACCACTTGGCCACATTAATAAAATCTATTATATTTGGAGACCTCATGGCCACATGTATAACACATATTGTATACTTAGACAACTTGCAATAATCAGAAAAACAGCCTCTTTATTGTGTGTCAGTTTTTGTTCCAATAACATTAAAATATAATTTTCACTATGAAGACATAACATATATATGTAATCTAAAACAATATAATAAACTTCTCTGTGAATAAAAAAGACTTATCAAACAGCATAGATATTACATCATCATATATTATAAGCTTTATATATTACATCATCAAACATTATGCATATTACATCATAAAATCATCTATATATTACATCATCAAATGGTATACATATTATATCATCAAGCAGTATACATAGTACATCATCAAACATTATACATATTACATCCTCAAGCAGAATACATATTACATCATCAAACATTATAAATACTGCATCATCAAGCAGTATACATAGTACATCATCAAACATTATACATATTACATCCTCAAGCAGTATACATATTATATCATCATACATTATACATACTGCATCATCAAACATTTACATATGACATCATCAAACAGTATACATATGACATCATCAAACATTATACATATTACATCATCAAGCAATATAGATATTACATCATCAACCAGTTTACATATTACATCATAAAATCATCGATATATTAGATCATCAAACATTATACATATTATAGCATCATACAGTATACATATTATGTCATCAAACAGTATATATATTATGTCATAAAACAATACACATATTACATCCTCCAACATTACATCTATTACATCATCAACCAGTATACATATTACATCATAAAATAATCTATATATTACATCATCAAACAGTATACATATTATATCATCATGCAGTATACATAGTACATCATCAAACAGTATGTATATTATGTCATCAAAAGTATGCATATTATGTCATAAAACAATACACATATTACATCCTCAAACAGTATGCATATTACATCATGAAACAGTATACATATTATATCATCAAACATTATGCATGTTACATCATCAAACAGTATGCATAGTACGTCATCAAACAGTATACATATTACATCACCAAACAGTATAAATATTACATATTCAAATAGTATACACATTATATCATCAATAGTAGGGAACTTGGATATAATATCATGATTCATTTCTAATATATATACATATTCCACCAGAGGTCCTTTCAGTTTCAGGCTTTTATCTACAACCAGAGTCATATGTAAACTTTAGACTTAATACTTGTGATAATTACATTGTTTTTGGTTTCCTTGACATCCAAGCAACTATGAAATTCTTTTATTAAATTGTCTTGAAATCTTTTGTATATACAGTGATACTGTACATGTCTTGTTATCAGAATTGCTTTTAGATTTCCTCATAGATTTGAACTTTGTATATTTTTCTTCATGCCTGCAAGAGCAGGCAAGCCATATTGATTGCTGCATTGACATGCTGATGTCACACATGGTTGCCATTTTTGCAACCAGCACTTGTGTGTAAGCTCCTCAATTATATGAATACACATCATAAATTCCAACATTTTTCACCATGGGATACCCATAAAAAGGTATTTTGAAAAGGTTTTTAAAAAATATAATGAAAGTAATAAAAATATATACAGAGGACAAACCGAGTACTGCAACACCAGTTAGCTTATGTACATTGGACACATTATTTCCTCAAAATATTCAAGTATGAATTAAAGTTTGAGTCTTTTTTCACTCCTTATGGGTGTTTATTTGACTCATTATGCTAGTTTATTTCATTCCATGTACTAGTTTATATCATTCCATGTACTAGTTTATTTCATTCCATGTACAAGTTGATTTCCTTCCTTGTTCTTTATTTCACTCCTTATATTGGTATACTGATCTCCTTATACTAGTTTAATTTGCTCCTTTTTGCCAGATTATTTTGCTGGAAGTTGACCAAATGAATGTGCACATATTTACAGGATTAAATTTGTGTCAACATTCTATGTGGTGCAGTGTTGGTTCAAAATCTGAGGTACATTCTATTGTGGGGCACTAGACCAGTAAACTGGGATACAAAAAACCACTGTGTGATACTGGACCAGTACACTGATGTACCATCTAAAGCAGGTCACTAGACCAATACACTGCATTACTATCTAGTGTGGGACACTAGACAAGGACATTGAGGTACAATCTACAGTGTGTCATTAGTCCATTACACTGATGTACAATCTACAGTTGGTCACTAGACCAGTACATGGAGGTACAATCTACAGCAGGTCACTAGACCAATACACTGAAGTACATTTCACTGTGGGACACTAGACCAGGACACTGTGGTACAATCTACAGTGGGTCATTAGACCAGTAAACTGTGTTACAATCTACAGTGGTCACTAGACCAAAGCATTGCAGTACACTCTACAGTGGGTCACTAGGCCAGTAGACTGAGGTACAATCTACAGTGGGACACTAAACACATACACTGAGGTACAATCTACAGTGGGGCAATAGACCAATTCACTGCATTATAATCTACATCATGTCACTAGGCCAGTACACTGAGGTATATTATACAGTGGGTCTATAGACAAATACACTGCCAGAAGACTGAAGTACAATCTATAGTGGGTCACTGGAACAGTACTCTGAGGTACAATATACAGTGTGTCACTAAACCACTACATTATGGAAGAATCTACCATTTGTCACTAGTCCACAACACTAAGGTATCTACAGTGGGTCACTAGACCAGTACACTAAAATATTTAGTCATGTTGCCATTTTTACATTGGTGATAATAGTTTCATGTTGTTACAAATATGCACACAATGTTGAACCTAGGCTGAGACAATTCTCTTCTACACTCCCTTGGCCATAAACTTTGACATTCATTATACAATTTGAACCCAAAAACTTTAATTTTCCAAAACCCAGTTTCATGGTAATTTGCTATACAATTGTGCACATATATGCGTATTCATGTTGGAAGAGCAGAATGTGATGAAACCAATTGATTAAGAACTCTAATTGATATAAGTTGGCATTGATCACCTTGACTCACTAATGATATTGCAATACACTTTGTAGTCAGCTATTCTATTGTTTTCTTTGAATGGTTTTGAGACTTGGTAGAATTTGTACATGCACAATAAACATGCATGTAACCATTTGCAAAGTTCCTTGTATTTCATGGCAGTTCATACTTTTGGAAACTTGTAAGTTTTTCATTACAGGCTGGACCAAAATGATTACTTTCCATCAACTGCTGCAATGTTGATTTGTAACTGGCATAGGAAAGCTATTTTTATTTGAAGAGGAAAATGGATCTGCACTAAATTGTATGTTCATAATTTTGGTCAGTATGGCTAAAATAAATTCCATTTAGAAAGTCTCTGGTCTCCTGCATGACAGATATTAATTTAAGTTTCCAGGTGAAATATATTTAGAATTTTCCAGCTTTTGACCTTGCTGAAACTACTTGAAAATTTTAGTTTACTATTTTATAATAGGTGTGTTTGAGTATTTCAGTTTACTGCATAACGTGTGATTACTAGACTTTATTTTAGCTTACCTAACAAAAGAAATGGTGGTTTATGGTATGGTCTGTGTCTTTTATCTATAAATGGTTACACATGTTCAATCTTTCAAAAACTATACAGAAAAATTTGATCAAAGATCAATTCTTAATGGCTTCCATAGCAGTCATTTAATTTCTATATAAACTAGATATAAACATTGAGGCTCTTCTGGCCATACAACAAAGTGAGTTCATGGCATGGCCTTGCATCTCTGACTATTAATAATTGTGTGTGATCATACAACAAAGTGAGTTCATGGCATGGCCTTGCATCTCTCACTATTAGTAATTGTGTGTGGTCATACAACAAAGTGAGTTCATGGCATGGCCTTGCATCTCTCACTATTAGTAATTGTGTGTGGTCATACAACAAAGTGAGTTCATGGCATGGCCTTGCATCTCTGACTATTAATAATTGTGTGTGATCGTACAACAAAGTGAGTTCTTGGCATGGCCTTGCATCTCTCACTATTAGTAATTGTGTGTGATCGTACAACAAAGTGAGTTCATGGCATGGCCTTGCATCTCTGACTATTAGTAATTGTGTGTGATCATACAACAAAGTGCGTTCAAAGCATGGCCTTGCATCTCTGACTATTAATAATTGTGTGTGATGATCACACTAATGTCATATTTTAGATCCAGTTTGGATCCAACATTGAGCTAGTATCATCATTATCATGGATAAGATCAATAATAAATGGGATTTGTAAATATTAATTAGATGTATTTCCATTTGATTGACTGAACTTGCTACCTTTCTGGATTCAATGTTTCTGATTTGATTTGATTCAATGTTTCTGATTTGTTTTGGATCAACCTTAAGAAATAAGGAGTTTTATAATTTGGAACCTCCATACATCTATGTGATTTTGCATGTCTGTGATCTAATGATCATGGAGACCACATCTATGTGATTTTGCATGTCTGTGATCTAATGATCATGGAGACCACATCTATGTGATTTTGCATGTCTGTGATCTAATGATCATGGAGACCACATTGCTAATCTGGTTCTGATCAAAGTTAGAAAAGAAGTTTGTATCATCTTTATTGCAGATGAGGAAAATAATAAATGGTGTCCATACTCATTCATTGAGCAATCTTTATTGGCTAATCTGATTGTCATCAGACTTGCAATATAGGCTTATTATTATGTCACTTATATTCCACTCTTAAATAAATGGTCAAATGCTGGGCATATGTTCCTTATTTAGCCTTGGTTAACTATAGAGTCAAGAAGTTCAGAGGGAATATGTCTATGAATGCAACATTATGTCACTGAAGGTAGGTCAGTATACTCATTAGTTTGTGCATTGGTGTTTTAATTGCATTTTCATAGTACATGAATTTAAATTGATGGAATGTGTATCGGAAGGATTACATACTTTACAGTACTTTATACATCATTGCCTTTGTATGACTTTAGTGTTTGTGTTCTTTTTTCAAACGCTTCTAATGGCATGGTAATGAACACTTCCAATGGCAGGGTGATGAACACTAAAGTAGGGTAACAAACACTTCTAATGGCAGGGTTATGAACACTTCTAATGGCAGGGTGATGAACACTAAATGTAGGGTAACAAACACTTCTAATGGCAGGGTTATGAACACTTCCAATGGCAGGGTGATGAACACTAAATGTAGGGTAACAAACACTTTTAATGGCAGGGTTATGAACACTTCTAGTGGCAGGGTGATGAACACTAAATGTAGGGTAACAAACAATTTTAATGGCAGGGTTATGAACACTTCTAATGGTAGGGTAATGAACACTAATGGTAGGGTAACAAACAGTTCTAATGGCAGAGTTATTGACACTTCTAATTATAGGGTAATGAGCACTTATAATGGTAGGGTAATGAATACTTTTTATGGTGTGGTAATGAACACTTAATGGTTCAGTAATGAATGCTTCTAATGGTGGGGTAATGCATACACTTAATGGTAGGGTAATGAACACTTATATTGGTAGGGTAACAAACACTTCTAATACCAGGGTTATGAACACTTCTAATGATAGGGTAATGAACACTGTTAATGTTTGGATAATGAACACTTCTAATGACAGGTAATGACTACTTTTGAAGGTGGGGTAATGAAGAATTATAATGGTGGGGTAATGAACACTCTAATTTTAGGGAAACAAATACTTATAAGGGCAGGGTGATGGACACTTCTATTGGTATGGCAATTAATACTTATAATGGGGTAATTAACATTTCTAATTGTGGGTTAATAAACACTTTTAGTGATAGGGTAATTAAAACTTTTAATGATGGGGTAATGAACACTTCTAATGGCCTGTACAATCATGATAGAAGTTACATCATCTCACACACCATGATCTTATAGGTTGGAAAGTGCCATCTACTCAAATGAAGCACCATATAATAATAATAATAATAATAATAATGACAATAACAATAATAATAATAAATATGATATGTCAAAACAAATATCATAAAAATTGTGTTTATGTTTCAAAAAAAGAAATACATTTTGTTCATAAATCATTAGTAACACAGTGGTACTGGTATATGTCCTAAGCTCACAATAAATCTGACAAAGACAAATTTCATCAGAACAAATAAAAATAATATAACTGTTTGACAATATTTTGGACTAAAAAAATAGTTTGTACTTTACAATAAAATTTGTAAACATGTTGGTGTGGCCTTTTGGCCTTAGAATGTTTTGGAAGCAAATTTATGGCACACATACTGGTCATATTATTGTGTATTTGGTTTTTTTTTTCATGATCCTTAAACAAAATGAATTGTTCCTATTTTAATATCAGTCTAGGGAAACCACTTTTAGCTTTCTTTACATAGAATTTGAGATGAATAATTATTTAAATCATTTATTGAAATTACTAAAGTGCTCATTGACTGAATTAACAATATTTCCAAATTATTTGAATTCATTCAAAAATGTTTTGGATTATTTCACTGTGATGCATCAAGACTGTTACTACATCAACACATTCTAGATTAGAATCCATTAGTAAGACTATATGTTTGAACATGTAATAGAACATTTATAAATATTTGGGATTTAATTCATAATACTCTACTTTGCTCTTTAATTTTCAGTGTATAACATGGACAATTAAATTATTTGTTGATGTTGCAAAACATTTTGGTTTTATTTGATTGTGATAATTAGTTTAAGACCATGGATTAGTAACACAGTAATTTGGTTTCTCCTGCATAATTATTGCACAGGATTGAATGGTATGCATAGATTTTGTTGCCCCATACTTCTAAATCTTCTGCAGGGTCCAAGATCATACATGTAGTATATATAGTGTGGTTGTCTACCTTGTAGTCAAGGTACAAGATCAATGTATCATACACGTAGTATATTGTGTTTGTCTCCCATGTAATCAAGGTCCAAGGTCATTGTATCATACATGTTGTATAATGTGCTTGTCTACCTTGTAGTCAAGGCACAAGATCAGTGTAATATTCTTCATCATACATGTAGTATAGTGTGGTTGTCTACCTTGTAGCCCAGGTCCCAAATCGATGTATTATTCCTCCTCATAGATGTAGTGTAGTGTGGTTGTCTACCTTTTAGTCAAGGCACAAGATCAGTGTAATATTCTTCATCATACATGTAGTATAGTGTGGTTGTCTAACTTGTAGCCCAGGTCCCAAATCGATGTATTATTCCTCATCATACATGTAGTATAGTGTGGTTGTCTACCTTAAAGCCCAGGTCCCAAACCAATGTATTATTCCTCATCATACATGTAGTATAGTGTGGTTGTGTACCTTGTAGCCCAGGTCCCAAACCAATGTATTATTCCTCATCATACATGTAGTATAGTGTGGTTGTCTAACTTGTAGCCCAGGTCCCAAATCAATGTATTATTCCTCATCATACATGTAGTATAGTGTGGTTGTCTACCTTAAAGCCCAGGTCCCAAATCGATGTATTATCCCTCCTCATACATGTAGTATAGTGTGGTTGTCTATGTTGTAGCCCAGGTCCCAAATCAATGTATTATTCCTCATCATACATGTAGTATAGTGTGGTTGTCTACCTTGTAGCCCAGGTCCCAAATCGATGTATTATCCCTCCTCATACATGTAGTGTAGTGTGGTTATCTACCTTGAAGTCAAGGCACAAGATCAGTGTAATATTCTTCGTCATACATGTAGTATAGTGTGGTTGTCTACCTTAAACCCCAGGTCCCAAACCAATGTATTATTCCTCATCATACATGTAGTATAGTGTGGTTGTCTACCTTAAAGCCCAGGTCCCAAATCAATGTATTATTCCTCATCATACATGTAGTATAGAATGGTTGTCTAACTTGTAGCCCAGGTCCCAAATCAATGTATTATTCCTCATCATACATGTAGTATAGTGTGGTTGTCTACCTTAAAGCCCAGGTCCCAAACCAATGTATTATTCCTCATCATACATGTAGTATAGTGTGGTTGTCTATGTTGTAGCCCAGGTCCCAAATCATTGTATTATTCCTCATCATACATGTTGTATAGTGTGGTTGTCTACCTTGTAGCCCAGGTCCCAAATCGATATATTATTCCTCCTCATACATGTAGTGTAGTGTGGTTGTCTACCTTGTAGTCAAGGCACAAGATCAGTGTAATATTCTTCGTCATACATGTAGTATAGTGTGGTTGTCTACCTTGTAGCCCAGGTCCCAAATCGATGTATTATTCCTCCTCATACATGTAGTGTAGTGTGGTTGTCTACCTTGTAGTCAAGGCACAAGATCAGTGTAATATTCTTCGTCATACATGTAGTAAAGTGTGGTTGTCTACCTTGTAGCCCAGGTCCCAAATCGATGTATTATTCCTCCTCATACATGTAGTGTAGTGTGGTTGTCTACCTTGTAGTCAAGGCACAAGATCAGTGTAATATTCTTCATCATACATGTAGTATAGTGTGGTTGTCTACCTTGTAGCCCAGGTCACAAATCGATGTATTATTCCTCATCATACATGTAGTATAGTGTGGTTGTCTACCTTAAAGCCCAGGTCCCAAACCAATGTATTATTCCTCATCATACATGTAGTATAGTGTGGTTGTGTACCTTGTAGCCCAGGTCCCAAACCAATGTATTATTCCTCATCATACATGTAGTATAGTGTGGTTGTCTACCTTGTAGCCCAGGTCCCAAATCAATGTATTATTCCTCATCATACATGTAGTATAGTGTGGTTGTCTACCTTGTAGCCCAGGTCCCAAATCAATGTATTATTCCTAATCATACATGTAGTATAGTGTGGTTGTCTACCTTGTAGCCCAGGTCCCAAATCAATGTATTATTCCTCATCATACATGTAGTATAGTGTGGTTGTCTACCTTAAAGCCCAGGTCCCAAACCAATGTATTATTCCTCATCATACATGTAGTGTAGTGTGGTTGTCTACCTTGTAGCCCAGGTCCCAAACCAATGTATTATTCCTCATCATACATGTAGTATAGTGTGGTTGTCTACCTTAAAGCCCAGGTCCCAAATCAATGTATTATTCCTCATCATACATGTAGTATAGTGTGGTTGTCTACCTTAAAGCCCAGGTCCCAAATCAATGTATTATTGCTCATCATACATGTAGTATAGTGTGGTTGTCTACCTTGTAGCCCAGGTCCCAAACCAATGTATTATTCCTCATCATACATGTAGTGTAGTGTGGTTGTCTACCTTGTAGCCCAGGTCCCAAACCAATGTACTATTCCTCATCATACATGTAGTATAGTGTGGTTGTCTACCTTAAAGCCCAGGTCCCAAACCAATGTATTATTCCTCATCATACTTGTAGTATAGTGTGGTTGTCTACCTTAAAGCCCAGGTCCCAAATCAATGTATTATTCCTCATCATACATGTAGTATAGTGTGGTTGTCTACCGTAAAGCCCAGGTCCCAAACCAATGTATTATTCCTCATCATACATGTAGTATAGAGTGGTTGTCTATGTTGTAGCCCGGGTCCCAAATCAATGTATTATTCCTCATCATACATGTTGTATAGTGTGGTTGTCTACCTTGTAGCCCAGGTCCAAAATCCATGTATTATTCCTCATTATACATTTAGTATAAAGTGATTGTGTCTCTTGTAGTCAAGGTATATGATCCATGTGTTTTTCATTGTCATGCATGTATTGTAATGTGGTTGTCTCCCTTGTGGTCAAGGTTCAAGAACAAGGTATTACTCCTCATTAATCTTGAAGCATATTGACGAAGAGAACTAGATAAGCCAACTTCAACATAGCACCGGTAGTAAAGCCTACCTGACTATTGGCATGGCTGAGGGTCGGGTTTATCCTATAACCAAGGCTTTTTATTTTACTTTTTTTAAATTTCTTTAAATATGTTTGCTTGAAAATATTAGTTCAAAGCCTGACCTTCTTATCAATTGACAAAAATTTTGCATTACAAATCATTAGTTTACCAGAATATGATATTGTCTCATAGGTCAGCTGACACTTTTAATGTAAGGAGATTTTAGTAAAGAATTATTGATTCCTTTCTTAAGACCAGTCTGTGTAATCTTTTACTGTTGTGTTCAGATATGATTTCAGAGGAAAGTGAAATTATTCATTAGAATTGCAAAATAATTGTTCATTTTTTGGATTAAAATACTACTTTGGAATTATTGTAAATTCATTCAAAGATCTTCTTTATTATGTCATTGTAATACATCCAGACCCTTGGTACAACAGCCTGTTGAAGACTGCTGTTACATTTAAGATTTTTCGAATTCATTTTCACTTTGTATTATTGGGAAATAAATTGATGAATTTTACTAAACTTGTTGGTTTTGATCTTTCTCTTACTTAGTTTAAGATCACAGAGTTGTGACAATAAAGACAGACAACATGAACACTTGCCTATATGTAGATTTTCTCAGGGAAGATGAAGGTATACGTTTTTGGTGGTTGCATGATTACAGTCCTAGACAACATTTTAAATTACTATAGCATTTATCAAAGCTGGGTCAGTGGATGTCAAACTGATAAGGAAGCTTTTAATGAACAGGATGTAATTAATCTTGACTTTGGAACCATTGTATCAGGGGTCAAGGTCATAGCTGTATAATGTGTAATAGTTTAATTTCTGCATCTTATTTTTACACTGGATTGAGGGACAAGAAGACAGTAATACTGCTTAAAGGTTATTTAAAGCAAAACTTGTGTTTTGTTTTGGAATGAAAACTAAATATTTCACACTTTTGTAGAAAAGTCTTAGCATTAATGCAGATTTGTCTCTGCACCTACATACCTTTTTCTGTACAATAATTCACATAAATAAGGAATTTGACCTAATTTGATATGCTTTCTAGACAAGGGAGAGACACAGGACAAGTTTGATTGTCATATCTATGGACTGATAAACAAGGTGGTATCTCTTGTGTGTTATTGCTGTGCTGTCCTTAGATACATGTAAGTCAATAGACCTGGCCAATTTAGTCAATTATTTAACAAATGGAAAGTTAAATATATGTGACATATAGTTTCGTCATTCATTCATTCACTGGGACCAAGGTTGTCAGAGTGGTCTACAGTTTTTGCCTTTACCAATCACTGACAAATCACCTCTGTCCTCATGGGTTTGAGTCTGGCTTGACCAATGCTTGCCTTTACCAGTCACTGACAACTCACCTCTGTCCTCATGGATTTGAGTCTGGATTGGACAATGCTTGCCTTTACCCATCACTGACACCTCACCTCTGTACTCATGGATTTGATTCTGGCTTGGACAATGCTTGCCTTTACCCGTCACTGACAACTCACCTCTGTCCTCATGGATTTGAGTTTGGGTTGGCCCATGTTTGCCTTTACCAATCACTGACAACTCACATCTGTTCTTATGGATTTGAGTCTGACTTGGCTAATGCTTGCTTTACCAATCACAGACAACTCACATCTGTCCTCATGGGTTTTGACTTTGGCTTGGCCACTGCTTGCCTTTACCAATCACTGAAAAATTCACCTCTATCCTCATGGGTTTAAGTCTGGCTTGGCCAATGCTTGTCTGTACCAGTCACTGACAACTCACCTCTGTCCGGATGAATTTTAATCTGGCTTGGCCAATGCTTGCCTTTACCAATCACTGACACCTCACTTCTGTCCTCATGAATCTGAGTCTAACTTGGCTAATGTTTGCCTTTACAAATCACTGACAACTCACCTCTGTCCTCATAGGTTTGGGTCTGGCTTGGCCAATGCTTGCCTTTACCAGTTACTGACAACTTGCCTTTTTACTGCATGGATTTTGAGTCTGGCTTAGCCATTGCTTGCCTTTACCAATCACTGACAAACTCACCTTTGTCCGCATGTGTTTAAGTCTGGCTAGGTGAATGCTTATCTGTAGCAATCACTGACAACTCACCTATGTCCTCATGGATTTGAGTCAGGCTTGGCCAATGCTTGCCTTTACCAATCACGGAAAACTCACCTCTGTCCTTATGGATTTGTGTCTGGCTTGGCTAATGCTTGCCTTTACCAGTCACTGACGACACAGCTCTGTCCTCGTGGATTTGAGACTGGCTTGGCCAATGCTTGCCTTTACCAATCACTGATAACTCACCTCTGTCCTCATGGATTTGAGTCTGGCTTGGCTAATGCTTGCCTTTACCAATCACTGATAACTCGCTTCTGTCCTTGCGGGTTCGAGCTGGCATGGCCATTGCTTGCTTTTATCAATCACTGACAACTTACCTCTGTCCTCATAGTCTGAGTTGTCCTCATGGATTTGAGTCTGGCTTCGCCAATGCTTGCCTTTACCAGTCACTGAGGACTCAGCTGTGTCCTCATGGATTTGAGTCTGGCTTAGCCAATGCTTGCCTTTACCAATCACAGACAAACTCACCTCTGTCCGCATGTGTTTAAGTCTGGCTAGGTCAATGCTTATCTGTACCAATCACTGACAACTCACTTCTGTCCTCGTGGATTTGAGTCAGCCTTGGCCAATGCTTGCCTTTACCAATCGCTGAAAATCTCATCTCTGTTCTCATGGGTTTATGTGTAGCGTGTCAATGCTTGCCTTCACCAGTCACTGACAACTCACCTCTGTACTCATGAATTTGAATCTGGCTTGACCAATACTTGCCTTTACCAATTACTGACAACACCTCTGTCCTCATGGATTTGAGTTTGTCATGGCCATTGCTTGCCATTACCAGTCACTGACAACTCAACTCTGTCCTCGTGGGTTCGAGTCTGGCATGGTCATTGCTTGGTTTTACCAATCACTGACAACTCACCCCTGTCCTCATAGGTTTGAGTTGTCCGGCTTGTCCAATGCTTTCCTTTACCAATTACTGACAACTCACCTCTGTACTCATGAATTTGAATCTGGCTTGGTCAATACTTGCCTTTACCAATTGCTGACAACTCACCTCTGTCCTTCTGGATTTGAGTTTGTCATGGCCATTGCTTGCCATTACCAGTCACTGACAACTCACATCTCACCTCGTTGGTTCGAATCTGGCTTGGCCATTGCTTGCCTTTACCAGTCACTGACAACTCACCACTGTCCTCATGGGTTTGAATCTGGCTTATCCAATGCTTGCCTTTACCGATCACTGACAACTCACTTCTGTCCACGTGGGTTCGAATCTGGCTTTGCCATTGCTTGCCTTTACCAGTCACTGACAACTCACCACTGTCCTCATGGGTTTGAGTCTGGCTTGGCCAATGCTTGCCTTTACCGATCACTGACAACTCACTTCTGTCCACGTGGGTTCGAGTCTGGCATGGCCATTGCTTGCTTTTACCGATCACTGACAACTCACCCCTGTCCTCATAGGTTTGAGTTGTCTGGCTTGTCCAATGCTTACTTTTACCAATCACTGACAACTGACCTCTGTCCTCGTGGATTTGAGTCAGGCTTGGCCAATGCTTGCCTTTACAAATCGCTGAAAATCTCACCTCTGTCCCCATGGGTTTATGTGTAGCGTGGTCAATGCTTGTCTGTACGAGTCACTGACAACTCACCTCTGTCCTCATGGATTTGAATCTGGCTAGGCCAATGCTTGTCTTTACCAATTACTGACAACTTACATCTGTCCCCATGGATTTGAGAAAGGCTTGGCCAATGCTTGCCTTTACCAGTCATTGACAACTCACCTCTGTCTTCATGGATTTGTGTCTGCCTTGGCCAATGTGGATATGTGAGATAGCTTGTCAGTTGCTCCTTTTCCATGGTTATTCCTCTAGTTACCCTGGTGTGCTGGTCACTGTATATTTCAGCCAATTAGGATCAACATGTAAATGACATTACTGCAATGTGAAGAACAGGTTAGATAAATTGTCATTATATACCTTTCCATTAGATACCTTGCTATTAGATACATTGTCATTAGATACCTTGCCATTAGATATATAGCCATTAGATGCATTGCCGTTAGATACCTTGCCATTAGATACCTTGCTGTGAGATACATTGCCATTAGATATCTTGCCATTAAATACCTTGCTGTTAGATACCTTGCCATGTTATGATTGTTTCACACTTGCTACCATATCAGTCTGTTACGTTTTATGTTCTAATGTAATGTACAAACTTTAAACCCTCCATTTGACCAAAGGCACCTTGGAAACTAAACTAACAGGGCATTACATTGATTTAAAACATTGAAATAATGGAATCAATGACATATTCAAGAACATTAAAATTGGTTAATGGTACGAACGATTGATCTAGGTGATCTGGACACACTGAAAGCAATATCCACACATATTCCATGAAAATGAAAGGCACTGTCAGGCCATATTTAATCACTCTATTTCATAACAACACACACATTCATACCAAATGACTGCAGTATTTTAATTGCTTATGTTTGAGAAGCAACCTGACAGGTATGATAACAAACTTTACCATTTGTTCCCATCTGTCAATATTTCCACTTTACCATTTATTCCTGTCTCTCACTCTTTCCACATTACCATTTATTCACATCTCGCACTGTTTCCACATAACCATTTATTCTTGTCTCTCACTGTCTCCACATTACCATTTATTCCTGTCTCTCACTCTTTCCACATTACCATTTATTCACATCTCGCACTGTTTCCACATAACCATTTATTCTTGTCTCTCACTGTCTCCACATTACCATTTATTCCTGTCTCTCACTGTTTCCACATAACCATTTATTCTTGTCTCTCACTGTCTCCACATTACCATTTATTCCTGTCTCTCACTGTTTCCACATTTCCATTTATTCTTATCTCTCATTATTTCCACATTACCATTTATTCATGTCTCTCACTATTTTCACATTAATATTTCTTCCTGGCCCTCTCACTGTTTCCACATGAATTTGTTGGTCACAATGGCAAATTACATCACTGAGAAGCGGGCCAATTTTCGAAACCTGACTACTTCCAGTGGGAGTTCTTTGTCTTCTGAAATATGAAAATCAAATTGAGGATTTTAATTAACACTAATAAAGAACACATTATTATTATGCAGACTTTGAATTCCATTCCTGCCCAAACTCCATTTATTTGTAATTCCACCATTATGATTTTTAAAAAAATTAAATGTTTACCCTGCTATCACAAATGCTGGTGAAAATAAAGTTTTGTTTGCTTTTGTCGGATTTAATGACATTTATCAGCACAAGACTGACTATACATGGTGGCCAGCATTTTTGGAAGAGGAAGTACACAAAAGGAACTCTGTGAGAAACACGATGGGACTCCTAGCAATCTTTCTCACATAAACACTGTAGTCAAGCCATTGGACAATATTGGCACTGTTTCTCAAGTAAACACTATAGAAAAGCCATGGGACTCTTAGCAATCTGTCTCACATAAACACTGTAGTCAAGCCATGGACTCTACTGGCAATCATTCTCACATAAAACTATAGTCAAGCCATAGGACTCAACTGGCAATCTGTCTCACATAAACACTATAGTCAAGCAATGGCCTCTACTGACAATTTTTTGCATAAACACTTTAGCAAAGCCATGGGACTCCAAGCAATCGTTCTCACATAAACACTGTAGTCAAACCATGGGACTATATTGGCAATCTGTCTCACATACACATTATAGTCAAACCATGGGGCACAACTAGCAATCTGTCTCACATAAACACTTTAGTCAAACCATGGGTCTCAACTGGCAATCTTTCTCACATAAACAACATAGTCAAGCCATGGAACTTAACTGGCAAAATTTCTCACATAAACACTGAAGTCAAGCCATGGGACTTAACTGACAATGTTTCTCACATAAACACTATAGTCAAACCATTGAACTTAACTGGCAAACTTTCTCACATTAACACTGAAGTCAAGCCATGGGACTCTACTGGCAATATGTCTCACATAATCACTATAGTCAAACCATGGGTTTCAACTGGCAATCTTTCTCATATAAACACTACAGTCACTGGCAATCTGTCACACATAAACACTATAGTCAAGCCATGGGACTCAGCTGGCAATCTGTCTCAAATAAACACTATAGTCAAGCAATATGACTCAACTGGCAATCTTTCTCACATAAACACTATAGTCAAGCCATGGGACTCAACTGGCAATCTTTATCATGTAAACACTATAGTCAAGCCATATAACTCAACTGGCAATCTGTCTCACATAAACACTGTAGTCAAGCTATGGGACTCTACTGACAATCTGTCTCACATAAACACTATAGTCAAGCCATGGGACTCAACTGGCAATCTGTCTCACATAAACACTAAAGTCAAGTCATGGGACTCTATTGGCAATCTGTCTCACATAAATACTATAGTCAAGCCATGGGACTCTACTGGCAATCTGTCTCACATAAACTCTATAGTCAAGCCATGGACTCTACTGGCAATCTGTCTCACATAAACACCATAGTCAAGCCATGGGCCTCTACTGGCAATCTGTCTCACATAGATTCTATAGTCAAGCCATGGGACTCCATGCAATCTTTCTCACATAAATGCTATAGTCAAGACATGGGACTCAACTGGCAATCGGTCTCAGATAAACTCTATAGTCAAGCCATGAACTCTACTGGCAATCTATCTCACATAAACACCATAGTCAAGCCATGGGACATAACTGGCAATCCGTTTCACATAAACTCTATAGTCAAGCCATGAGACTTTACTGGCAATCTGTCTCACATAAACACTGTAGTCAAGCCATGGGACTCTACTGGCAATCTGCCTCACATAAACACTATAGTTAAGCCATGGGACTCAAACTAATGTGGAGTGATCTGTAAAAGCATATACATCATTTTTAATTTAGTCAAATATAGAATTTTTTAAGCTATTCTAATGTGCAATAGTTAAGTTTAGTATAATATAGTATTTTTAACATTAGTCTAAAATAAAATTGTAAACATTAGTCTTGTATAGAATTTTCAACTTTAGTCTAATGGAGAGTTTTTAATTTAGCCTGGTATAGAACTTTTAATAATAAATTCTAATAAAGGATTTTTAATCATTGTCTAAATTGAATTTGTAATTTAGTCTAATATATAGTTTTTAATTTAGTCTAACATATAGTTTTAATATTAGTCTAATATAGAATTGTTAATATTAGCCTAATATTGAATTTGTAATTTAGTCTAATATATAATTTTTAATTTAGACAAATATTGTATTTTCAGTTTTTTCTAATATAGACCTTTCAACAGATTCTCAATTAGTTATCATTTGTAATTTTAGCAGATATATAATTCTTAATTTTAGTCTAATATAGACTTATTTTTAATCTAATATACATTTTTTTCAATATTAGTCTATTAAGGAAGTTTTCATTTAATTCTAATATAAAAAAATTCACTTTTATTCTTATGTAGAAAGTGTAATTTTAGTTGACCTTGGAATGTTTTATTTTTAGTCTTATATAAAATTTGTATATTATATTTTTTATTTTTAGTCAAATGTAGATTTTTAAATTTTAGTTTAAGATAGTGATTAAATTGAGTCTTACATGAAGATTTTAATTTTAAGAAGTTATATAATTTTTACACTTTAGTCGAATATAGGATTTATAATTTTAGTATAATATAGAATTTTTATTTTTGGTCCAATATAGCACTTTTACTTTTCCTTGATTAAAGAATTTTAAGAATTTAGTACATGCTAGTGAAATATAAGTTGCTTAATTTTGATATAATATATGGTTTTCATTGTAGTCTAATATATAATTTTCAATCTAGTCTAATGAAGAATATTTTGTATTTAGTAAAATATAGAATTTTCAATTTAGTCTAACAAAGAATTTTTAATTTATTTTAATATATAATTTTTAAAATTATTCTAAAATATAGTTTCTAATTTTAGTCTAATAAATTCTATAAATTTAGTCTAATACATAACTTTTATTATTGGTCTAATATAGAATTTGTTTTATTTGTCTAATATGGATTTTATAACTTAGTCTAATATAGAAATTTTAATTCTGGTCTCGAATATATATTTTAATTTTAGCTTCATGTAGAATTTTTAATTTTATTCTCATATTAAAAGATTTTAATATTAATCTAAAATTATTTGGAGTGTTAATCTAATTTATAATCTGCAATTTTAGTCTTATACAGAATTCCCAATTTGAGTGTAATATAGAATTTTTATTTTCACTCACATAAATTTTTATTTTTGTTCAGTATAAAATTTGTAATTTAGTCTAATACAGAATTTGTAATTTGTAGATTTAGTTGACTATAAAATTGTTTAGTCTAATATAGAACTTTTAATTTTAATCTAATATAGTGTTGTATTTTTGTCTAAAATAGTGTTTTTATTCTTATTTTTCTTAGTAAAATACAAAATTTTTAATTTTAATATAGCCAATTCAATTTTAATTCATAAACAATTCTCAAATTTTAGTCCAATATAGATATTTTATTTTTTTCTCAATTAGTCTAATTTACAAATTGTAATATTGGTCTGATATAGAGATTTTTTAAAAAATTCTGATATAGAATGTTAGTTTTGTTATAATATAGAATTTTTAATTTAGTTTATTATATAATTTATAATTTAGCATAATACTGAAATGTTAATTTACTCTAATACATAATGTTTACTTTTATTGTAATATACACATTTTATTTAGTCTAGCAGAATCATGAATTTTAGTCTAATTTAGAATTTGTAATCTAAGTCTAATGTAGACATTGTAATTTTGTTGTTGTTGTTGTTGTGATTTGGATTTTTAACGTAGCTTTAACAATTTTTCAGTCATATCGCTACGATGTCTGCAATGTGGCAGTTTATAGTGATGTCTAGCACTGGGGCATCATGCCGCAGACATGTAGCATGATGTCCCACCCAGTCACATTATCCTGACACCGGGCCGACCAGTCCTAACACTAACCTCTTAATGCTGAGCGCCAAGCGAGGCAGCTGTTAGTACCGTTTTTGTAAGTCTTTGGTATGACTCGGCCAGGGATCTAACCCATGCCCTCCCGCATCCGAGGCGGATGCTCTAACCACTAGGTAATTTTAGTCTCGTACAGAATTTGTTTATTTTTGTTCAACTTGGAGATTTTAATTCAGTCTAATATATAAATTGCAAATTTTAGATGACTATATAGTGTTTCTGACATTAGTCTAAAATAGAATTTGTATTTCTTTTATAATTTGACATTTATAATTTTATCTTAGTATATAAATTTTAGTTTTAGTTAATTGTACATTTTTTAAACTTTAACTCAAACACAGAACTTTTAATTTTTGTTGATTATATAACTTTTTATTTTATTTCAGTCTAATGTAGGATTTGTAATTTTAGTCTAATATAGAGTGTTTAATTTTAGTCAATTACAGGATTTTTAATTTTCTTCTGATATATAATTTTTACTTTTAGTCTAATATAGCATTTCTAATTTTAGTTGATTCATTTCTTTTTCATCATAATAAGATATAGGTTTTTTAATTTTAGTCTAACATATGATCTTTCATTTAAGTTTAAGATAGATGTTTCAGTTGATTATACAATTTTTACATTTGTCCAATAAAGGAAATTTCATTTTATTCTAATATAGAAGTTTTGATTTTATTCACATACAGAATATTGTAGTATAGTCCAATATATGATCGTTAATTTTTGTGTAATATATATTTTAAGTTTAGACTAATATATAATTTTCAATGCTATTGTAATAAGTTTAATTCCAGTACATGTAAATTATTGACGGAATAGGTTTCATAGGGTGGGTGGGTGTGATATACCCGAATATCATGCATAAAACCTAATACAGTAAGTGAATAGGCTTCATAGGGTGGGTGGGTGTGGTATACCCACATATCATGCATATAACCTAATACAGTAAGTGAATAGGCTTCATAGGGTGGATGGGTGTTGTATACCCAAATATCATGCATAGAACCTAACACAGTAAGTGTTGTTGTTGTTGTTGTAGGGTTTAGCGCCATTTTTCAGCACATGATAGGCTATACATGGCGGCCAGTATTAATGGTGGAGGAAGAACCTGGGAAAACCCTGGAAAGAATCATTGATCCACGAGAAGCTACTGGCAAGCTTTCTCACATACCCACATTAGCCGAATCCAAGACTCAAACCCATGCAGACAGAGGTGAGATGGCAGTGATCCGTAACAGACAGCGCTTTAGACCACTCGGCCACTCGGGGTGCCCATAGAGTAAGTGAATATGCTTCATAGGGTGTATGTGTGTGGTATACCCAAATATCATGCATAGAACATAATACAGTTAGCTGGAAAATTCAACATAAATGTACTTTAATAACCTGTCAATGGAATGTGAAACTATAACATGTTTTGATGACAAGGTATTTTAAGAGCTAAAGTTGGCCATTTTGATTTTACTTTTTGTTAGCAATAGAAGATGACATAGAATTTTTATGGTGATCTGATAATACTGTATATGATGGTAAATTTGGGTCTGTGATGCTCATTTAAATCATAATAACAAATCCTATGCACTATACTAGATTGGTGCATGAAGTGTTGACAGGTACGGGTCTGTGATGCTAATTTGAATTCATAATAGCAACATATAAACACCACATACACTGATCTACTGGTGCATCAAGCAATGGCAGGTAAGGGTCTATGATGCTAACTTGAAATTATAATAACAAACATAAACACTATATACACTAATACACTGATGTATCAATCAATGGCAGGCAAGAGTCTATGATGTACAACTGAAATCATAATAACAATGCAACATTATATACATTGATTTATTAATGCATTAAGTGATGGCAGGCTTTGATGTTCATTTAACAAAATAATAACAATAGCTACATACACTACTCTAATGAGCATACATTATGGCAGGTGTATACTTTTTACAGACAGGTGCAAGCTTTATCCAGACAGGTATGGTACATGAGGGCAGTGATATAGTGACCCATAAAGTATGGCAGGTACATATTATGTACACAGGTGTGTAATCTATATCTAGACAGGTATGGTACATGAGGACAGTAATACTGTATATCCTTTGGACAATGTATGTACCTGTACAGCAAATTTAGGTCAGTTACATTTCTTTTACTGCTGGTTTAAACACTGACCCTTGATACAGTACACCCTCATTAGAATACTGCTGATGTGAGTCATGCAAAGATGTGTGTATATAAATATATATATATATATATATATATATATATATATATATATATATATATATATATATATATAAGAAATATGATCAATAACCACACCTACCTATTACAAAAAGTGACCAACTATTAATGAGGTATTTCATACAAAAATGAATACTGTATAAGTAATGTGCTGTGTATGTATGTATGCATGTATGCATGTAGGTATGTATGTATGCATGTGTACATGCACCATACATTGCAATATTCCCTAACTTGACTCCAATCGCTGAAGACGAACAGATGCAGTATATCACACTATTTCTAAACCTGAGACTAAATAATGGTGATAATATATGGAGCATATCACAATATTTCCAACATGGCACTAAGGGATGGGAATGAATAGATTGGGTGTATCGCAGTATTCCCAATGTGACACTAAGGGATGAGAATGAATAGATGGGGTGTATCACATTATTCCCAGCATGACACTAAGGGATGGGAATGAATAGGTGGGGTTTATTGTAGTATTCTCTACATGACACTAATGAATAGGTGGGCTGTATCACAGTATTCCCTATGTGACACTAAGGGATGGGAATGAATAGGTGGGGTTGTAGCACCCTACTCCCAATGTGACACTAAGTGATGGGAATTAATATGTGGGGTGTATTACAATATTCCAGATGTGACACTAAGTGATGGGAATGAATAGGTGTGTGTATCACAGTATTTACAATGTGACTGTGACTAAGAGATGGGAATAAATAGATGAGGTGTATCACATTATTCTCATTGTGACACTAAGGGATGGGAGTGAATAGGTGGGGTGTATCACATTATTCCCAATGTGAAACTAAGGTATGGGAATGAATAGGTGGGGTGCATCACAGCATTCCCATTGTGACAATAAGGGATGGGAATGAATAGGTGGGGTTTATTGCAGTATTCCAAATGTGACACTAAGGGATGGGAATGAATAGGTGGGCTGTATCACAGTATTCCCGATGTGACACTAAGGGATGGAAATGAATAGGTGGGCTGTATCACAGTATTCCCAATGTGACTGTGATTAAGGGATGGGAATAAATAGATGAGGTGTATCACAGTATTCCCAATGTGACACTAATTGATTGGAATGAATAGGTTGGGTGTATCACAGTATTCCCAATTTGACACCAAGGGATGGGAATGAATAGGTGGGGTATATCACAGTATTTCCAATGTGGCACTAAAATAATAAAATAAAATAGAGACAAACAGTCATACATATAATTATATTGTTATAAAGGATATACACTAAATCAATTTAAATTATACAATTTTACACAGTGCGTTAGCATTAAGTCAATTAGGATACAGAGTATCTAACTTATGAATCCAATAAGTTTCTTTTATGAGTCAATTCATGTCACCATGCACAATATATATTGGCATGAAAGAAAAATCAAGTAGGGAGTGATTATTGGTGTTAAAGTGTTGAAACATTAGAGGAAAACTGAGAATCTCTATACATTTTTTACATGAAAGCGATGATTATTCATTCTCTTAGAAACTTTCAGTGTTTGTCCAACATATTGCATGCTACATTTTTTACAGGTTATTAAATAAATCACATCATTTGATATGCAGTTAGTGTTATCGCGTAGAGAAAATACCTCTTTTGTATTAGCACTACTGAAAGAAGTACTTTCTCTTGTTTGCACATTGAGAGCACCGGTGTATGTTACATTTAGATAATGAAAAATGTATTTTTTTATTATTTTCTGTCTGTTTAGTTCTGATTAAAAAATCTTGCAAATTCTTGGGTCTTCTATAAGCAAGAATTGGTTTCAGTTTGAAAAGTGATTTGATGCTAGTTTTATTGGATAAATTTAGGAGACTATAATATTTATAAATTATATGACCAATATTAGGTAATGAAGGATTGTATTGTCTTGTGAAAGGAATTACATCTCTCTCTATTTTACATTCTGCTGTGTTTAAAGCCTCATGTTGAGTAAAATTACGGGCTTTGTTCAGTGCAGAATCAATGTGACACTAAGGGATTTGAATGATAGGTGGGGTGCATCACAATATTTCCAATGTGAATGTGACTAAGGGACGGAAATAAATATATGGGGTGAATCACAGTATTCCCAATCATGACATGATTGAATAAATAATGGTGATACATAGATGGAGTATGTCACAATATTTCCAATAGATGAAGCATGTCACAATATTTCCAACTTGAGAGTAAAGGATGGAAATTAATGTAAGGCATATATCACAATAGACCAAAATTGATACTAATGATGGTGATAAGGAGATGGAGTATATCACAATACACCCAAACTTGACACTAATGATGATGATAAATAGATGGAGTATATCACAATACACCCAAACGTGGCACTAATGAAGGTGATAAATAGATGGAGTATATCACAATATACCCAAACTTGACACTAATGATGATGATAAATAGATGGAGTATATCACAATACACCCAACCTTGACACTAATGATGGTGATAAATAGATTGAGTATATTACAATACACCCAAACTTGACACAAATGATAGTGATAAGTAGATGGAGTATATCACAATACACCCAAACTTCACACAAATGATGGTGATAAATAGATGGAGTATATCATAATACACCCAAACTTGACACTAATGATGGTGATAAATAGATGGAGTATATCATAATACACCCAAACTTGACACTAATGATGGTGATAAGTAGATGGAGTATATCACAATACACCCAAACTTCACACAAATGATGGTGATAAATAGATGGAGTATATCATAATACACCCAAACTTCACACTAATGATGGTGATAAGTAGATGGAGTATATCACAATACACCCAAACTTGACACTAATGATGGTGATAAGTAGGTGGAGAATATCACAATACACCCAAACGTAACACTAATGAAGGTGATAAGTAGATGGAGTATATCACAATACACCCAAACTTGACACTAATGATGGTGATAAGTAGATGGAGTATATTACAATATGCCCAAACTTGACACTAACGATGGTGATAAGTAGGTGGAGTATATAACAATACATCCAAACCTGACATTAATGATGGTGATAAGTAGATGGAGTATATCACAATACACGCAAAATTGACACTAATGATGGTGATAAGTAGATGGAGAATATCACAATACACCCAAGCTTGACACTAATGATGGTGATAAGTAGAAGGAGTGAATCACAATACACACAAACTTGACACTAATGATGGTGATAAGTAGATGGAGTATATCACAATACACCCAAACTTGACACTAATGATGGTGATAGGTAGATGGAGTGAATCACAATACACCCAAACTTGACACTAATGATGGTGATAGGTAGATGGAGTGAATCAAAATACACCCAAACTTGACACTAATGATGGTGATAAGAAGATGGAGAATATCACAATACACCCAAACTTGACACTAATCATGGTGATAAGTAGACGGAGTGAATCACAATACACCCAAACTTGACACTATTGATGGTAATAAGGAGATGGAGTATATCACAATACACACAAACTTGACACTAATGATGGTGATAAGTAGGTGGAGCATATCACAACGCACCCAAAATTGACACTAATGATGGTGATAGGTAGATGGAGTGAATCACAATACACCCAAACTTGACACTAGTGATGGTAATAAGGAGATGGAGTATATCACAATACACCCAAACTTGACACTAATGATGGTGATAAGAAGATGGAGTATATCACAATACACCCAAACTTGACACTAATCATGGTGATAAGTAGGCGGAGTGAATCACAATACACCCAAACTTGACACTAATGATGGTAATAAGGAGATGGAGTATATCACAATACACCCAAACTTGACACTAATCATGGTGATAAGGAGATGGAGTATATCACAATACACCCAAACTTGACACTAATGATGGTGATAAAAAGATGGAGTATATCACAATACACCGAAACTTGACACTAATGAAGGAGATAAATAGATGGAATATATCACAATACACCTAAACTTCACACTAATGATGGTGATAAACAGATGGAGTATATCACAATATACCCAATCTTGACACTAATGATGGTAATAAGTAGATGGAGTATATCACAATACACCTAAACTTCACACTAATGATTGTGATAAATAGATGGAGTATATCACAATACATCCAATCTTGACACTAATGATGGTAATAAGTAAATGGAGTATATCACAATACATCCAAACTTGACACTAATGATGGTGATAAGTAGATGGAGAATATCACAATACACCCAAGCTTGACACTATTGATGGTGATAAGTAGATGGAGTGAATCACAATGCACCCAAACTTGACACTAATGATGGTGATAAGTAGATGGAGTATATCACAATACACCCAAACTTGACACTAATGATGGTGATAAATAGATGGAGTATATCACAATACACCCAAACCTGACACTAATGATGGTGATAGGTAGATGGAGTGAATGAAAATACACCCAAACTTGACACTAATGATGGTGATAAGCAGATGGAGAATATCACAATGCACCCAAACTTGACACTAATGTTGGTGATAAGTAGATGGAGTATATCACAATATACAAAACCTGACACTAATGATGGTGATAAGTAGATGGAGTATATCACAATACACCCAAACTTGACACTAATGATGGTGATAAGTAGATGGAGAATATCACAATACACCTAAACTTGACACTAATGATAGTGATAAGTAGATGGAGAATATCACAATACACCTAAACTTGACACTAATGATATTGATAAGTAGATGGAGAATATCACAATACACCCAAACCTGACACTAATGATGGTGATAAGAAGATGGAGTATATCACAATACACCTAAACTTGACACTAATCATGGTGATAAGTAGACGGAGTGAATCACAATACACCCAAACTTGACACTAATGATGGTAATAAGGAGATGGAGTATATGCCAATACACCCAAACTTGACACTAATCATGGTGATAAGGAGATTGAGTATATCACAATACACCCAAACTTGACACTAATGATGGTGATAAAAAGATGGAGTATATCACAATACTCCGAAACTTGACACTAGTGAAGGAGATAAATAGATGGAGTATATCACAATACACCTAAACTTCACACTAATGATGGTGATAAGTAGATGGAGTGAATCACAATATACCCAAACTTGACACTAATGATGAAAATAAGGAGATGGAGTATATCACAATACACCCAAACTTGACACTAATGATGGTGATAAGAAGATGGAGTATATCACAATACACCCAAACTTGACACTAATGATGGTGATAGGTAGATGGAGTATATCACAATATACCCAAACTTGACACTAATGATGGTGATAAGTAGATGGAGTATATCACAATACACCCAAACTTGACACTAATGATGGTGATAAGTAGATGGAGTATATCACAATACACCCAAACTTGACACTAATGATGGTGATAAGTAGATGGAGTATATCACAATACACCCAAACTTGACACTAATGATAGTGATAAGTAGATGGAGAATATCACAATACACCCAATCTTGACACTAATGATGGTGATAAGTAGCTGGAGTATGTCACAATACACCCAAACTTAACACTAATGATGGTGATAAGTAGATGGAGTATATTACAATACACCCAAACTTGACACTAATGAAGGTGATAAGTAGATGGAGTATGTCACAGTACTCCCAAACTTGACACTAATGATGGTGATAAGTAGATGGAGAAAATAACAATACACCCAAACTTGACACTAATCATGGTGATAAGGAGATGGAGTATATCACAATACACCCAAACTTGACACTAATCATGGTGATAAGTAGATGGAGTGAATCACAATACACCAGAACTTGACACTAATGATGGAATAAGGAGATGGAGTATATCACAATACACCCAAACTTGACACTAATGATGGTGATAAGTAGATGGAGTGAATCACAATACACCCAAACTTGACACTAATGATGAAAATAAGGAGATGGAGTATATCACAATACACCCAAGCTTGACACTAATGATGGTGATAAGAAGATGGAGTATATCACAATACACCCAAACTTGACACTAATGATGGTGATAAGTAGATGGAGAATATCCCAATACACCCAAACTTGACACTAATGATGGTGACAGGTAGATGGAGTATATCACAATATACTCAAACTTGACACTAATGATGGTGAAAAGTAGATGGAGTATATAACAATACACCCAAACTTGACACTAATGATGGTGATAAGTAGATGGAGTATATCACAATATACCCAAACTTGACACTAATGATGGTGATAAGTAGATGGAGAATATCACAATACACCCAATCTTGACACTAATGATGGTGATAAGTAGCTGGAGTATGTCACAATACACCCAAACTTAACACTAATGATGGTGATAAGTAGATGGAGTATATTACAATACACCCAAACTTGACACTAATGAAGGTGATAAGTAGATGGAGTATGTCACAGTACACCCAAACTTGACACTAATGATGGTGATAAGTAGATGGAGAAAATCACAATACACCCAAACTTGACACTAATCATGGTGATAAGGAGATGGAGTATATCACAATACACCCAAACTTGACACTAATGATGGTGATAAAAAGATGGAGTATATCACAATACACCGAAACTTGACACTAATGAAGGAGATAAATAGATGGAGTATATCACAATACACCTAAACTTCACACTAATGATGGTGATAAATAGATGGAGTATATCACAATATACCCAATCTTGACACTAATGATGGTAATAAGTAGATGGAGTATATCACAATACACCTAAACTTCACACTAATGATTGTGATAAATAGATGGAGTATATCACAATACACCCAATCTTGACACTAATGATGGTAATAAGTAAATGGAGTATATCACAATACATCCAAACTTGACACTAATGATGGTGATAAGTAGATGGAGAATATCACAATACACCCAAGCTTGACACTATTGATGGTGATAAGTAGATGGAGTGAATCACAATGCACCCAAACTTGACACTAATGATGGTGATAAGTAGATGGAGTATATCACAATACACCCAAACTTGACACTAATGATGGTGATAAATAGATGGAGTATATCACAATACACCCAAACTTGACACTAATGATGGTGATAGGTAGATGGAGTGAATGAAAATACACCCAAACTTGACACTAATGATGGTGATAAGCAGATGGAGAATATCACAATGCACCCAAACTTGACACTAATGTTGGTGATAAGTAGATGGAGTATATCACAATATACCCAAACCTGACACTAATGATGGTGATAAGTAGATGGAGTATATCACAATACACCCAAACTTGACACTAATGATGGTGATAAGTAGATGGAGAATATCACAATACACCTAAACTTGACACTAATGATAGTGATAAGTAGATGGAGAATATCACAATACACCTAAACTTGACACTAATGATATTGATAAGTAGATGGAGAATATCACAATACACCCAAACCTGACACTAATGATGGTGATAAGAAGATGGAGTATATCACAATACACCTAAACTTGACACTAATCATGGTGATAAGTAGACGGAGTGAATCACAATACACCCAAACTTGACACTAATGATGGTAATAAGGAGATGGAGTATATGACAATACACCCAAACTTGACACTAATCATGGTGATAAGGAGATTGAGTATATCACAATACACCCAAACTTGACACTAATGATGGTGATAAAAAGATGGAGTATATCACAATACTCCGAAACTTGACACTAGTGAAGGAGATAAATAGATGGAGTATATCACAATACACCTAAACTTCACACTAATGATGGTGATAAGTAGATGGAGTGAATCACAATATACCCAAACTTGACACTAATGATGAAAATAAGGAGATGGAGTATATCACAATACACCCAAACTTGACACTAATGATGGTGATAAGAAGATGGAGTATATCACAATACACCCAAACTTGACACTAATGATGGTGATAGGTAGATGGAGTATATCACAATATACCCAAACTTGACACTAATGATGGTGATAAGTAGATGGAGTATATCACAATACACCCAAACTTGACACTAATGATGGTGATAAGTAGATGGAGTATATCACAATACACCCAAACTTGACACTAATGATGGTGATAAGTAGATGGAGTATATCACAATACACCCAAACTTGACACTAATGATAGTGATAAGTAGATGGAGAATATCACAATACACCCAATCTTGACACTAACGATGGTGATAAGTAGCTGGAGTATGTCACAATACACCCAAACTTAACACTAATGATGGTGATAAGTAGATGGAGTATATTACAATACACCCAAACTTGACACTAATGAAGGTGATAAGTAGATGGAGTATGTCACAGTACTCCCAAACTTGACACTAATGATGGTGATAAGTAGATGGAGAAAATAACAATACACCCAAACTTGACACTAATCATGGTGATAAGGAGATGGAGTATATCACAATACACCCAAACTTGACACTAATCATGGTGATAAGTAGATGGAGTGAATCACAATACACCAGAACTTGACACTAATGATGGAATAAGGAGATGGAGTATATCACAATACACCCAAACTTGACACTAATGATGGTGATAAGTAGATGGAGTGAATCACAATACACCCAAACTTGACACTAATGATGAAAATAAGGAGATGGAGTATATCACAATACACCCAAACTTGACTCTAATGATGGTGATAAGAAGATGGAGTATATCACAATACACCCAAACTTGACACTAATGATGGTGATAAGTAGATGGAGAATATCCCAATACACCCAAACTTGACACTAATGATGGTGACAGGTAGATGGAGTATATCACAATATACTCAAACTTGACACTAATGATGGTGAAAAGTAGATGGAGTATATCACAATACACCCAAACTTGACACTAATGATGGTGATAAGTAGATGGAGTATATCACAATATACCCAAACTTGACACTAATGATGGTGATAAGTAGATGGAGAATATCACAATACACCCAATCTTGACACTAATGATGGTGATAAGTAGCTGGAGTATGTCACAATACACCCAAACTTAACACTAATGATGGTGATAAGTAGATGGAGTATATTACAATACACCCAAACTTGACACTAATGAAGGTGATAAGTAGATGGAGTATGTCACAGTACACCCAAACTTGACACTAATGATGGTGATAAGTAGATGGAGAAAATCACAATACACCCAAACTTGACACTAATCATGGTGATAAGGAGATGGAGTATATCACAATACACCCAAACTTGACACTAATCATGGTGATAAGTAGATGGAGTGAATCACAATACACCCGAACTTGACACTAATGATGGAATAAGGAGATGGAGTATATCACAATACACCCAAACTTGACACTAATCATGGTGATAGGTAGACGGAGTGAATCACAATACACCCAAACTTGACGCTAATGATGGTGATAAGTAGATGGAGTATATCACAATACACCCAAACCTGACACTGATAATGGTGATAAGTAGATGGAGTATATCACAATACACCCAAACTTGACACTAATGATAGTGATAAGTAGATGGAGTGAATCACAATGCACCCAAACTTGACACTAATGATGGTAATAAGGAGATGGAGTATATCACAATACACCCAATCTTGACACTAATGATGGTGATAAGTAGATGGAGTATATCACAATACACCCAATCTTGACACTAATGATGGTGATAAGTAGATGGAATATATCACAATACACCCAAACTTGACACCAATAATGGTGATAAGTAGATGGAGTGAATCACGATACATCCAAACTTGACACTAATGATTGTAATAAGGAGATGGAGTATATCACAATACACCCAAACTTGACACTAATGATGGTGATAAGTAGATGGAGTGAATCACAATACACCCAAACTTGACACTAATGATGGTAATAAGGAGATGGAGTATATCACATTACACCCAAACTTGACACTAATCATGGTGATAAGGAGATGGAGTATATCACAATACACCGAAACTTGACACTAATGAAGGTGATAAATAGATGGAGTATATCACAGTACACCTAAACTTCAAACTAATGATGGTGATTAGTAGATGGAGTATATCACAATACACCCAAACTTCACACAAATAAATGGGCTAGAACCTGTATCTATCACATATACTATGACTTCCTGCTGCAGATATACACATTATCTCAGGTCAGAAATCATTTAAAAATTGACCATTTAATTTTTTTATACATATGGCATATTTAGTATTTCAGGATGATTCCAGGTTTGACAACATCTAAAATTATCTAAATATTGTCAGTTTAATTTATCAATACATACAATTAAACAACAGTTTTATTTTTTCAATGGTTTCTGAAGTGGTATAAATCCCCAAATCAAATTAAAGCAATATCTATGTGTAATAGTACATATGATTTTTCAGTACATTTGGACAACCCAAGTAGGAAAAGGACAACAAATGGTCATTCCAATATACAATCTTACATCAAGGAAAAGTAAACAGCGAAGGTTTGAGAATTAAATTACCAGTTATGCAAGACATCATTGCAGACTGATAAACTCTTATCACAACATCATATAAAGCAAAACAAGCAGGAGAAAAATAAACAAAGAAGAGATTCAAGTGGGACCATGATTACTCACTTGACTGACATATGTATAGTAGCCAATGTAATGATTAAGCTAATAGGATGTTTTCTTTTGAAATTTTTTGTCCAGATTTATTGATATATAAAAATAGTTATTTCATGGGTTCTCTACATTAAAGTTAAAATTTCTCTAATAATAGAGTTATGCCTAGATTAGAGAAAAGTGACAATGTAAATAAGAATATTCATAATAAATCAAAGATTGGGTGTGAAACTAAAATTTCTCAATTTAGTATGCAAACCTTGTGTCATATTATCTATTATAGAAAGGTATCATACATAAGACACTGCTTAAATCTTGTCTTCTCTCCAAACAATATTTTCATGACCCATTTTTGTATCAAATTTGTGTCAGATACCTGTGTAAAGACAAACATCAGCCACCTCTTCAACATATCTTTGACTGACAGGTAGAGAAACTAGAACTATCCAAAAGTAAACAATAACTGACAATCCTGGATCTTAAGCAATGTTGAACTTTTGTAATTGTTAATCGTGGAAATACATACATAATTATTCTCAGGGTGTGAATCCTCATTACCTGAGGACTGGGACAAGTAATAGCTTTATTTGGCACATTCTGTATATGATCAGAACAATAGGACAAGTTGTTGTTATGAGCCCTGACAACACTCAGGGGTCATTACTCCATCAAATAATGAAGTAGTATGCATTCATTTAAGACCTTTTCAATATAACACTGCATATAAAATATAGCTGAAATCAAATAATACCAATTATAGTCATGTCTCCCAAGGTAGAATGGTGAATTGGAAAATTAAGATAGGAGATAGGAGGTCAGATGAAGTCAAGAAGACTGAATTATAGTATTTATCTGATGCCAAGCCAAGATTAATCATATATTCCCAATCTCTCCTTAAAAAAAAAAAAAAAAAAAAAAAACTACAACCTAGTACATATTTACTGATGATATTGTTTTAAATAACAATTCCACCCCAAACTTTTCAGAGTTATTCAGCTGGCTGCTTTTACCACCTGAACCCATTCACAGTGTTATTCAGCTGGCTGTCTTGACCACTCCAACCTATTCACAGAGTTATTCAACTGGTGGCCTTGACCACCCCAACCCATTCACAAAGTTATTCATCTGGCTGCCATGATTGCCCCAACCTATTCAGTGTTGTTCAGCTGGCTGTCTTGACCACCACAACCTATTCACATAGTTATTCATCTGGCTGTTATGAGCACACCAAGCTATGAGGACTTATTCAGCTGGCTCCTTTGATCACTCCAACTTATTCAAAGTTGTATTCATCTAGCTGTCATGACCTCCCCAACCTATTCAGAGTTCTTTGGCTGACTCTCCTGACCAGTCCAACCTATTCACATACTTATTTGGCTACTTCCTTGACCACCCAAACTGATTCACAGAGATTCTTCAATGTGCTATTACAGCACTGCTCAAACAACTTTAAATTCACCACCTAGATAAAAATGTTAAAATGTGTGGTCCCAACAGCTTCAGGAAGTTTTACATCTACTGTGGTTGGATTTAAGCATGAAAGATTAAAACATTTATTTACCTGGCATGATAGTTATTTATAGCATTATCAGGTAAGCAGAACTCTCTGTCAAATAAATCTTTGGGGTTTTCCCTTACAGACAACAATCAGTGTAGATGAACTAGACTTTTGTGTTTCCCCTGAAGATCTGAAATGGCTGCTGATGGACTAGTCTTTTGGGTTACCCATGAAAGTCTGTAAGGACTATAGATGTACTAGCCTTTTGGGTTACCCATGAAAGTCTGTACGGACTATAAATGGACTAGAATTTTGGGTTTTCCATGTAAGCACTATAAGGACTGCAGATGGACTGAGATATCAATATTGCCTATAAGGAGAGAGAGCATGAAATATATTTGCTGAATAAAATCTTTTACAAAGACTTCTTGGAAATAATACACAAACTGTACAGACAAATATACAAACAGGCAGATGGACATGCATACATACATACATACATACATACACACACATACATACATACATACATACATACATACATACATACATACTGTTAAGGCATTAGGTATGATCTGAATTTATAATATATTTTTGTGTAAGATGTTTGATACTATACAATTATAACTTATGTTGTTTAACTTTTTTGGTTGATACTATCATAAAATTATATCTATACTTTGCAGTAGAATTCATTCATACAGCTGATCTTGGTGAAATTGAAAACTGTCTTTTAAAAAATCTTTCAGAAAATAATAGTTTGTGCCACATATACAGGTACATAACATCAACAGTTATAACCAAATCTTATTTAAGAGTTTAATAAAATAAGTGCCATAAGTCCAAGTGCATAAGTGTGCATCAGTCACCATGGCAGAAATGAGCAATGAAGGGTTCGAGTGCTAGTGGACCATAAATAACATATTATATGACCGAAGCTGCGGGCCGTATCAAATCTTACTGCGGGCCGTGATTGACTCGCGGGCCGGACTTTGGACACCCCTGCTGTATTCTCATGAGATTACATTTAGGTAACAACATTTTGGATTAAAAATTATGTTCAATTCAGTAATTTTATCAAGGTATCACACAAACACTATAGAAGCTATATTCAGGTAATGAGTACTTTTATCAATGGTAACACACAAACACTATACAAGCTATATTCCAGTTATATTCAGTAATTGTATCAAGGTAACACACAAACACTATCCAGGCTATATTCCGGTTATATTCAGTAAATGTATCAAGGTAACACACAAACACTATACAGGCTACATTCCGGTTATATTCAGTAAATGTATTAAGGTAACACACAAACACTATACAGGCTATATTCCGGTTATATTCAGTAAATGTATCAAGGTAACACACAAACACTATACAGGCTATATTCCGGTTATATTCAGTAAATGCTTCAATGTAACACACAAACACTATGCAGGCTATATTCCAGTTATATTCAGTAATTTTATCGAGGTAACACACAAACACTATACAAGCTATATTCAGGTCATATTCAGTAATTGTATCAAGGTAACACACAAACACTATGCAGGTTATATTCAGTAATTGTATCAAGGTAACACACAAACACTATACAAGCTATATTCTGGTTACCATACAAAATTTCCATACTGATTGAACATTTCAGGAGTTTTAAGATTATTAGGATTTCATGCCAAGCGATTTTAATTCTTTCCCTTTTTTGATTATTATGTTTTCTTTAAATAAATTTATATTTTGGAAACCTGAATGCTTGTTGGATTGCCTTGTTCTGTTAATTAAGTTTATTCGCCTAGACTTAACAATACCTACCTACCTATCTACCTACCTTCCTACAGCACATACCTACCTACCTACATATGATATCCACCAGAATGAATATGGTACACGGTTATACATTGAAACAGATGGTTGTTTGTGATTTGGATTTAATAATGTTTCAGTAATATCATATTATATCCTCAGTGTGGCAATTCACAGACATGAGGCATCATGTCTCACACAGTCACATTTTCCTGACACCAGGCCAACCAATCCTAACACTAACCTCATAATGCTGAGCACCAAGTGATGCAGCTACTAATGCCATTTTTATTAGTTATTAGTATGACTGGGGTTCAAACCCATGACCTCCCTCATCCAAGTCAGATGCTGACTGCTCTAACCACTTAGGCCACTGGAGTGGGCAGAAACAGAAGTGACAAACTCTGTGATCAAGTTTGTGGTATAATGAACTGTCTTGGATTCTTAATGTACAATCTGTAATTTAGCAATCTATCCATAGTATAACATCTCAGTCTAACAGCTGGTCTAATATCAACAGCTTTGCAGGAAACGAAATTTACATTCATAAAAGGCTGTTCTGAAAGTCACTGATCAATTTATTGGTTTCCAGCCAGCTCCTCCATTTTTTATAGCCACAATATTCTTCATAAATTGACTCATGCTAGGTTACATTTCTTCAGGGATTCCTACATCTCCATTAAGACCATCTCATATGTCATTCAAATTGTCAGATCAAAATTTCCACTGATTCTTTTTGTTTGTGATGAGCTTATTGTCATAATATTAAAACTGCCAGGTAATGACTTGCCTCATAATTGTACAGATGTACAACATCCAACTAGATGCATTTGCACATAACAACATCTTGTATACAAGCTATGCAAAAGCATGACAACTTTCCTGTGACAAAAATGGAAGCCACCATGGCTCAGTGGTTAGTATACAGGACTCATGACCAAAAATGTCATGGTTTGAATCCAACCATTGGAGTAGCCTGGGTCAGTTACTGTGGCATGTCATGGACATGGCACTTTACTCAAACTGGCTCAATACTAAATAACTTAGTTGTGTTGTTGTGTCATAAAGCTCTAATCTTAAGTAAACCTGACTAGTTTAATTTCATTACTAAATCAGTGGAAAATGAATAAGAAAAAAATACTTGATATAGACTGATATTTGCTGTCCATTTATGTTGATATCCTAAGGTGTATATTTTCTAAACTTTCAATACTATTTTTTATTTTTATATTAAGCACTGGTCACACTTTTCAACATTGTCTGTTATAGGATATATATTCCATTTGTATTAAAAAATAGAAATATGTTTATGAAGACATTCTTGGTAAGATGTTGTGGGAAGGGGTTATTTTTATACATAAATCTTGAAATATTAATAGGAATATTAATGTGAAACAAAATGACATGACCTAGCCAGGTATAAATGTGGTATTAGAGAAGAAAGACCTAACCAAGTATGAATGTGGTAATATAGAATAAAGACCTAGCCAGGTATGAGTGTGGTAATAGAGAATAAAGACCTAGCCAGGTATGAGTATGGTAATAGAGAATCAAAACCTAGCCAGGTATGACTGTGGTAATTGAGAATCAAAACCTAGCCAGGTATGAATGTGGTAATGGAGAATCAAAACCTAGCCAGGTATGAATGTGATAATAGAGAATAAAGACCTATCCAGGTATGAATGTGGTAATAGAGAATCCAAACTGAGCCAGGTATGAATGTGGTAATAGAGAATACAGACCTAGCCTGGTATGAATGTGGTAATAGAGAATAAAGACCTAGCCAGGTGTGAGTGTGGTAATAAAGAATACAGACCTAGTCAGGTATGAATGTGATAATAGAGAATACAGACCTAGCCAGGTATGAATGTGGTAATAGAGAATCAAAATCTAGCCAGGTATGAATGTGGTAATAGTTAATAAAGACCTAGCCAAGTATGATTCTGGTAATGCAGAATAAAAATACTTTTTGCAAGAGAAATAACTACAAGAATCAATCAAAATCATTTACCTCCCTTCTGTCAGAGTATGATTTCACCACCCCATATGGATTTTTTAAATCAACTATAGCCATTGCATGTGACTTAGATTGAGACACTGTACAACATATAATTATTTGTTATTCAAAGGGCCAGATCAGGTCAAGTGTTGAGAGTTTAACAGATTATCAGCACAATAAGGGATATATTGTACCACTTATAAGTTCTATAATGCAAAGATTTGAAAATATAACATAACAGTTAGGAAGCTAACGTATTCAATATTATGCAAAATTGATGGCCTGCTGGATTAAAATAATATGTAAATTTGGTAAAATTATTTAAAAGTTATAAAATATAAACGTTCAGGTTTTCATGAAAGCTTTTAAATAATGAGGCAATTATTTTATATACTCATCCATGTTTTAAAAATTCCCCAAAAATTCTGATGGTACATTACAGGGTTCCTAAACTGAGTTCAAATCTCAAAACTACACACAGTGATTTTCCAAATGGGAATTTGTAAATGTTTCATAGTTTAAATCCTTGATTATAGATCTGATGCAGCATCTTTAAGTGCATAACGAATGCATAATGTAGGGAAATATTTTGTTGAGTTTATCATCACCTTTAACTCATTATTTACTAATATCATGACTAGGGTAATGGGAGTTATGCTCTTTAATCAAAGAGACATTGAGGCAACCCACCTGGGCTGGTCTGTGTATGTATCAAACCCACCACCTATTTTAGATGGACAAGTGTACAGAGTGAGGAAAAAGTGTGGGAGACATATGGAAAAATACAGAATAGGGAACAAGTGTGTTAGACAGATGGACAAGTAAAGAGGAGGGAAAAAGTATGCTAGATGGACAAGTACAGATTGGGGAACAAGTGTGTAGTAGATAATTTGACAAGTACAGACTGGGGAACAGTATTGTTAGACAGATGGACAAGTACAAAGTAGGGAAAATTGTGTTAGATGGACAAGTACAGAGTGGGGAAAAGTGTGTTAGATAGACCAACAAATATATGGATGAACACTGAATGAATAAATGGAGAGACTGATAGATTGAAATACCAATATCATGTCATCAGGTTTTTGAAAAAAATGGACTGTAACAAGACTGAAGCTGAATGTGTTAGAGAGACAAGTACTGAGTGGGGTAAGAGTGTTGGATGGACAAGTACCAAGTGGGACAAAATGTGTCAGACAGATGGACGAGTCATAAGTGGGGAACATATTTTAGATGGACAAGTACAGAGTGTGGAAAAAGTGTGGTAGACAGATGGACAAATACAGAATAGGGAACAAGTGTGTTAGACAGATGGACAAGTACAGAAGAGGGAATAAGTGTGTTAGATGGAAAAATACAGATTAGGGAACAAGTGTGTAATAGACAATTCAACAGGTACAGATTGGGGAACAATTGTGTTAGACAGAAGGACAAATACAAAGTGGGGAACAAATGTGTTAGACCGACATGTACATAGTAGGGGACAAGTTTGTTTGGGAGATTGACAAAATAAATGGATGAACACTGAATGAATAAATGGAGAGACTGATATATGGAAATACAAATAGCATGTTACCTGGTTTTTGAAAAATAATGGACTGTAAAAACAATGAAGCTGAATGGGTATGGAATAATGAAAACAAGGAATACAATGTAAGGAAATGAATTGTTTATGATAAGAAAGTATAAGAATCTCTACAAAACCATAAATTTTAATGCAACAATGAAATGGAAAAAAAAATAATAGTAAATACAAATAAACAACAAAAAAGCTCAAAACTCTATTAGGAATTCAAACTTAAAACTTGAAATTACACACCGTGGCATTAACACATTAATAATGTTGCATCCTTCCACGAATATATGCAAAAGTTTACCAGATCATATGATGCTGATGTTGTCATATACAAATAATGAGTTTTGTATTCACCATACCATGAGCAAGTATTTAATAAAAGATATGTGTTGTTCATGTAACCATATGCATTGTCAACATTCTAATTTCACAGTTCAAGATTCCACATACACAGTTCAAAATTCACATCTTTGCCATTTTTCCTATTCAATGCCCAAGCTGCCAATACATTGCTTTTTTTCTATGCAATGCCCATGTTGCCAGATACATTGTCACTTTTTCCTATGCAATGCCTTTGCTGTCACTCACATTGCCCTTTTGCTTGCTAATTGTTGCCATACTGCCAGCTATAAATAAACCAAACTGACAAGCATATTATACTGAATAAAGGTCTATGCCAAAAATTAAATTTATATATCACATCAGTCACACACATAACATAAAATAAATAAACACTTACAATTATTGCAAAAAGCAATTTAAATAAACACTTACAATTATTGAAAAAAGCCATTTAAATACACACTTACAATTATTGATAAAAGCCATTTAAATAAACACTTACAATTATTGATAAAAGCCATTTAAATAAACACTTACAATTATTGATAAAAGCCATTTAAATAAACACTTACAATTATTGATAAAAGCCATTTAAATAAACACTTACAATTATTGATAAAAGCCATATAAATAAACACTTACAATTATTGATAAAAGCCATTTAAATAAACACTTAGAATTATTGATAAAAGCCATTTAAATAAACACTTACAATTATTGATAAAGGCCATTTAAATAAACACTTACAATTATTGATAAAAGCCATTTAAATACACACTTACAATTATTGATAATAGCCATTTAAATAAACACTTAGAATTATTGATAAAAGCCATTTAAATAAACACTTAGAATTATTGATAAAAGCCATTTAAATAAACACTTACAATTATTGATAAAAGCCATTTAAATACACACTTATAATTATTGATAATAGCCATTTAAATAAACACTTAGAATTATTGATAAAAGCCATATAAATAAACACTTACAATTATTGATAAAAGCCATTTAAATAAACACTTATAATTATTGATAATAGCCATTTAAATAAACACTTAGAATTATTGATAAAAGCCATTTAAATAAACACTTAGAATTATTGATAAAAGCCATTTAAATAAACACTTACAATTATTGATAAAAGCCATATAAATAAACACTTACAATTATTGATAAAAGCCATTTAAATAAACACTTACAATTATTGATAATAGCCATTTAAATAAACACTTAGAATTATTGATAAAAGCCATTTAAATAAACACTTAGAATTATTGATAAAAGCCATTTAAATAAACACTTGCAATTATTGATAATAGCCATTTAAATAAACACTTAGAATTATTGATAAAAGCCATTTAAATAAACACTTACAATTATTGATAAAAAGCCATTTAAATAAACACTTAGAATTATTGATAAAAGCCATTTAAATAAACACTTACAATTATTGATAATAGCCATTTAAATAAACACTTAGAATTATTGATAAAAGCCATTTAAATAAACACTTACAATTATTGATAAAAGCCATATAAATAAACACTTAGAATTATTGAAAATAGCCATTTAAATAAACACTGAGAATTATTGATAAAAGCCATTTAAATACACACTTACAATTATTGATAAAAGCCATTTAAATAAACACTTACAATTATTGCAAAAAGCAATTTAAATAAACACTTACAATTATTGATAAAAGCCATTTAAATAAACACTTACAATTATTGATAAAAGCCATATAAATAAACACTTACAATTATTGATAAAAGCCACTTAAATAAACACTTACAATTATTGATAAAAGCCATTTAAATAAACACTTACAATTATTAATACAAGCCATTTAAATAAACACTTAGAATTATTCATAAAAGCCATTTAAATAAACAGCTACCATTACTGTCAAAAGCGAGTTAAATATACACTTACAATTATTGAAAAAAGCCATTTAAATAAACACTTAGAATTATTGAAAAAGCCATTTAAATGAACACGTACAATCATTGATAAAAGCCATTTAAATAAACACTTACAATTATTGAAAAGAAACACTTAAGTAAACACTTACAATTATTGATAAAAGCCATTTAAATAAACACTTAGAATTATTGATAAAAGGCCATTTAAATAAACACTTACAATTATTGAAAAAGCCATTTAAATAAACACTTACAATTATTAATACAAGCCATTTAAATAAATACTACATTGAATCTTTGACTTCAGTATAAATGTTAAATTATAAATTATTCTTTATATCCATAATTCTGTATTATTTAATGAAATTCCAAATATAAAAAATAAAGGTTGAACTAGAACATCCAGACAAAACATTAGAAGCATGAATACAATTACAAATAAAACTTAGTAATACTATAACGTAATCTAGTACTCACTGCTATAGAAGACTGAATACAATTACAAATACAACTTGATAATAATATAAATTAGTCTAGTACTCACTGCTATGAAAGTATGAATACAATTACAAATACAACTTAATAATACTATAATCTAGTATTCATTGCTATGGAAGAATGAATACAATTACAAATACAACTTAGTAATACTATAACTTAATCTAGTACTCACTGCTATGGAAGTATGAATAAATTACAAGTACAACTTAATAATACTATAATCTAGTATTCACTACTATGGAAGAATGACTACAATTACAAATACAACTTAGTAATACTATAAAGTAATATAGTACTCACTGTTATGGAAGAATGAATACAATTACAAATACAACTTAGTAATACTATATATAAAGTAATATAGTACTCACTGCTATGGAAGCATGAATACAATTACAAATACAACTTAGTAATACTATATATAAAGTAATATAGTACTCACTGCTATGGAAGTATGAATACAATTACAAATACAACTTAAAAATACAATAATATAGTATTCACTGTGATGGAAGAATGAATACAATTACAAATACAACTTAGTAATACTATATATAAAGCAATATAGTACTCACTGCTATGGAAGTATGAATAAATTACAAGTACAACTTAATGATACTATAATCTAGTATTCACTGCTATGGAAGAATGACTACAATTACAAATACAACTTAGTATTACTATAAAGTAATATAGTACTCACTGCTATGGAAGTATGAATACAATTACAAATACAACTTAAAAATACAATAATATAGTATTCATTGTGATGGAAGAATGAATACAATTACAAATACAACTTAGTAATACTATATATAAAGTAATATAGTACTCACTGCTATGGAAGTATGAACACAATTACAAGTACAACTTAGTAATACTATCAATTAATCTAGTACTCACTGATATGGAAGAATGAATGCAATTACAAATACAACTTAGTAATACTATACAGTAGTCTAGTACTCACTGATATAATTACAAATAAAACTTAGTAATACTATAAAGTAACCTAGTACTCACTGCTATTGCTGTAGTAAAATGTCTGAGTTTGAGTTTAAACTAACAATTGTGATGATGAAACATCACAAATGTTGTTAACACTCCCTAGCCTTTGAAAGACACAATGAAGTACCTATATCCACCCATCAATTCATCCCTTAACAAAGCTTTTGATGAAACAAATTTAGTACAAACATTAAAATATTCAAATCAAAAGAAACCACTGTCTAACTTTCCTCATGCTAAGCTGATGACCATCAGCTGATAATTACATTGCCAAATATCAAAACAACATTAGAGACCTACACCTAACTATACCTGCTTCTAGCAATAATGGCTTTATTGACAAGGAGGGCATTTGAAAGGGACAAATCATGTTTTTTAATTTATGAAATAAAAGACCTGTTTTGGTTCATAGTGCTGACCTTGGTTTGTTTTAATGGGGGAGTGTCTGAAATTACATTGGCATTAATTGGATAATATACATACATTGCATTGGCAGTAATTGGATAATATACATCCATTAAATTGGCAGTAATTGGATAATATGCATACATTTCATTGGCAGTAATTGGATATTATACATACATTACATTGGCAGTAATTGGATAATATACATACATTACATTGACAGTAATTGGATAATATACATACATTACATTGGCAGTAATTGGATAATATACATACATTACATTGGCAGTAATTGGATAATATACATACATTACATTGGCAGTAATTGGATAATATACATACATTACATTGGCAGTAATTGGACAATATACACACATTACATTGGCAGTAATTGGATAATATACATACATTACATTGGCAGTAATTGGATAATATACATACATTGCATTGGCAGTAATTGGATAATATACATCCATTAAATTGGCAGTAATTGGATAATATGCATACATTTCATTGGCAGTAATTGGATATTATACATACATTGCATTGGCAGTAATTGGATAATATACATACATTACATTGACAGTAATTGGATAATATACATACATTACATTGGCAGTAATTGGATAATATACATACATTACATTGGCAGTAATTGGACAATATACACACATTACATTGGCAGTAATTGGATAATATACATACATTACATTGGCAGTAATTGGATAATATACATACATTACATTGGCAGTAATTGGATAATATACATACATTACATTGGCAGTAATTGGATATTATACATACATTACATTGACAGTAATTGGATAATATACATACATTACATTGGCAGTAATTGGATAATATACATACATTGCATTGGCAGTAATTGGATAATATACATACATTACATTGGCAGTAATTGGATAATATACATACATTGCATTGGCATTAATTGGATAATATACATACATTGCATTGGCAGTAATTGGATAATATACATACATTGCACTGGCAGTAATTGGATAATATACATATATTACAATGGCAGTAATTGGATAATATACATACATTGCATTGGCAGTAATTGGATAATATACATACATTACAATGGCAGTAATTGGATAATATACATACATTACAATGGCAGTAATTGGATAATATACATACATTGCACTGGCAGTAATTGGATAATATGCATACATTGAATTGGCAGTAATTGGATAATATACATACATTACATTGGCAGTAATTGGATAATATACATACATTGCACTGGCATTAATTGGATATTATACATACATTACATTGGCTGTAACTGGATAATATACATACATTGCACTGGCAGTAATTGGATAATATGCATACATTGCATTGGCAGTAATTGGATAATATACATACATTACATTGGCAGTAATTGGATAATATACATACATTGCACTGGCATTAATTGGATAATATACATGCATTGCATTGGCAGTAATTGGATAATATACATACATTACATTGGCAGTAATTGGATAATATATATACATTGCACTGGCATTAATTGGATATTATACATACATTGCACTGGCATTAATTGGATAATATACATACATTGCATTGGCAGTAATTGGATAATAAACATACATTACATTGGCAGTAATTGGATAATATACATAGATGACATTGGCAGTAATTGGATAATATACATACAGTGCATTGGCAGTAATTGGATATTATACATACATTGCATTGGCATTAATTGGATATTATACATACATTGCATTGGCAGTAATTGGATAATATGCATACATTACATTGGCAGTAGTTCGATAATATACATATATTACATTGGCAGTAATTGGATAATATACATACATTGCACTGGCATTAATTGGATAATATACATACATTGCATTGGCAGTAATTGGATAATATACATACATTACATTGGCAGTAATTGGATAATATACATAGATGACATTGGCAGTAATTGGATAATATACATACATTGCATTGGCAGTAATTGGATATTATACATACATTGCATTGGCATTAATTGGATATTATACATACATTGCATTGGCAGTAATTGGATAATATGCATACATTACATTGGCAGTAGTTCGATAATATACATATATTACATTGGCAGTAATTGGATAATATACATACATTGCACTGGCATTAATTGGATAATATACATACATTGCATTGGCAGTAATTGGATAATATACATACATTACATTGGCAGTAATTGGATAATATACATAGATGACATTGGCAGTAATTGGATAATATACATACATTGCATTGGCAGTAATTGGATAATATACATACATTACATTGGCAGTTATTGGATAATACACAAACATTACATTGGCAGTAATTGGATATTATACATACATTGCATTGGCATTAATTGGATAATATGCATACATTACATTGGCAGTAGTTCGATAATATACATACATTACATTGGCAGTAATTGGATAATACACAAACATTACATTGGCAGTAATTGGATAATACACAAACATTACATTGGCAGTAATTGGATAATACACAAACATTACATTGGCAGTAATTGAATAATATCCATACATTACATTGGCAGTAATTTGATAATATACATACATTACATTAACAGTAATTTGATAATATACATATATTACAATGGCAGTAATTTGATAATATACATACATTACATTGGCAGTAATTTGATAATATACATATATTACAATGGCAGTAATTGGATAATATACATACATTACATTGGCAGTAATTGGATATTATACATATATTACATTGACAGTAATTTGATAATATACATACATTACATTGGCAGTAACTGGATAATATACATACATTATATTGGCAGTAATTGAATAATATCCATACATTACATTGGCATTAATTTGATAATATACATACATTACATTGGCAGTAACTGGATAATATACATACATTACAATGGCAGTAATTGAATAATATCCATACATTACATTGGCAGTAATTTGATAATATACATACATTACATTGGCAGTAATTTGATAATATACATACATTATATTGGCAGTAATTGAATAATATACATATATTACATTGGCAGTAATTGGATAATATACATACATTTCAAGAATCTTGATATTGACAGTGCTTGACAAAATCAAACCATCAGATATCCTTACACAAAACTATATTCAATGTAAACCAATGATGTAAATACAAATTGAGGTTTTCTCAGGAGACTTGTACAACATTCTCCAGAGGAGGCATAAGGAGTACACGGGGCTGGTATCTCAATTGGTATGCTACTGCTAATTTGCCAGAGAATATAGCTTGACAAACTCATAAGGATGACCTTAGGCCTAAAGCACGGGGCCCCCTCAAGATCGGGTCGTGGGGTGCTTCGTCTCACTTGCCATCCCCAAACGCCATTTGTGACATTCACAATAGCAATATACTGCTGTCTACATCTAATGATGAACTGAAATGCAGAATGTGTGGCATTAGATCTATGTTACCTTTGTTCAGGAAATCCACAAATAAAATTGGAGCACTTAACAGTCACTTAAGTTCACATACCTGACCCCACCCACCCCAATAGACAGTGAACCTTCATCACCAAGTTGATGAGATATGCTATGAATGTATTATGATTTAACAGTATGTCATTATAATACAGGCTAAGAATTAAATTAAAAATGATTGCACATTATTTATATTATCACCTCCCAATAAAAGTACAACCATTTTTGTGGTATCCAGCATTAACCACAAACATGCTATGGCAAATTATTTTTCTTAATGATACAATCTTTATTATTCCAAAAAAAACTATATAAAATCCCCTTTTCAACAACACAATGAGACTGAATACCCATGGCAGCCTGGGTGTGTATCAAACCTTGACCCCATTGAATTATGAGATTGATGTTCTATCAGTTCAGCTACCATGACTCAGTCATCAGTGTTTGGAGGAATATCATGTTAAAATGTTATAAACATGAAAACATCTTCTTTGCACATATGCTCATTGGTAAAAGCAGAAACAACTGGAGGTTGGTGGGAGAATAGTAAAACAACTGGAGGTTGGTGGGAGAATAGTAAAACAACACTAATGGCTATTCTATAATTAGTTATGTTTATAGTTCAAAAGTTAATGATGTAACTTGGCATCATGCTTGCTGATCAATATATTTGATTAGAAACATACTTAGATGAAAATAATGTACTGTATGAATTTTAGTCTTATTCTAAGATTTCATATTCAGGAAATAAATTCCAAACTGAGTGGACTAACTGCATCAAAACAGGGACTTACAAACATTTTATGATCCTTTGAGTGCAATTGACACAATAGATCAGTTCACTCTGTGCAAGAAGTTATCTGCTATTGAAGTAAAATGAATTAATGGTGTTAACCATACATACTGAACATTCTCCAAAATGTGATTGTAAAAGAGACAATGTCTGAACCCATGGCTGTAACATGTGGGGTTCATCAGGGCAGTAACCTTGGGCCAAATCTCTTTTCTTTTTAAATAAATGATGTGGTTATAAACATTGGTTCATTTTTATGCTGATGAGTATAATAATCTTTTGACATCAAGATCAAAGCTGAGACAACTGGTTTTTGTGATTGTGTGGTTAGTTAAAATAGATTGGATTCATTTTGGTTACAATTGTAAACATAGAAATATGAGGGCTAGTAGTCTGACATTTGTATCACAAAGGTCCCTACTCTCTACAATCTCATAAGCAGGGCCTTCAGCAATAGGTTCTGATAGAAAACACAAATTTTGATGCAGACACACATCCAGGGGTCATAGTTCTTCTATATGATGACATGAAGTGTGGGAAATCCAACACAATCAAGATCTCATCAGTATAAAGAAGTATGCAAAGCTCTGGAAACCAAAGTCAGGAAAATGGGCAATCAGGGGTGACAACCCTTTTAAATGATGTTGTGGAATGCTGTAAATCAAACACCCTAAGGTCTTGTCAATCTTCTCATCAACTTGTAGCCACATGTCAAGTCTGATGAAACGTCAGCACATTTTTGAGAAGTTATCTTGCAGAAACCAAAGTCAGTAGGATGTTGAAAGGCTCCTGAACCAGTCTGGTTGCAAGAATCTGACTAATGCTGGATATCTACTATTGATGGACAAAGTGTAATAACTCTTTCAAAAAGATGAAAACTTCAAAGGGAACAGCTACAGTGACAAGGTGTGTCCTATATGAATAACTGTTTTCTCACTGCTTTAAGTAGTCATTGTAGTATCAACCAAGCATTTGCTTCACCAGGAAGGTATCATTCAGATAAACTCATATCATGTGATTTGATGTGTCATTATTTCTTATTTGCTTATCCACACTGTAATCCAGTCACTCCAATGTAACCTAAAGGTGTCCATGAGTCAAATTCATTTTGTTGCAGCAGAAATTGGAGTCACATGTTGTGCTAGTGCCAGTGTAACAAGTTTAGATTGATATATTTATATATTTACCAGAACATAATAACTATCCATAGTGAAAAAAGTATATCTTTATGAAAAATATGACTTGCAGTTTTCAAATGCACTCAGGGTTAAATAATAAATTCAGGCAAGATTTTGTTCATGATTTGTTAATGATAACCAAATAAGAGACTTACAATTAAAAGGGGTTGAGTCAGGGTGGGATGGATTTGCCTTTCTTTTTCTTCAAATTCCACCTCACCATATAAGGTTTTTTCTTTTTTCTTTCAATATATTGGGTATAATTAGTATTTGCCTTATACAAATCAGAGCAATAACATGTTTTGCAAGCAAGTTATTTGAGAACTTGACATCCCAACCCCCTCCAACCCAAAGCCCATTTTAAATGGTTGATTCTTTTTCTGAATATGCTGATTGGCTATTATTGTTACTTGCTAGCTAAGATAGTGTTTAACTAAGAACAGTTGTTTATATTAGCCTATTTATACAAGTCGGCCAACCAGAGAGATAATCCTCTGTTTCAAGGTGAAATGTAAGCTGTCAAGTCATAGCAAAACTTATGTTTTTCATGGATTACAAACTATGGCCAGTGATTTGTTTTTAAATTTGATGATGATTTAATTTATAGGATGGACTAAAATGGACAGGATCAAGTAATCTTGTGTGAAGATAACACCTATACATGTATTTACAACTTCATTAAATAATGCATTAATATATATTTCTTGACCAAATAATAATAATAATAATGATAATAATAATAATAATAATAACAATTATAGTAATAATAATTATAATAAAAGTAACAATTATGATAGTTGGTGCATGGTATTTGTTTTTAAAAAGTTCAAAAGGTTTTGACATACGTCATCCAAAGGTCACTTCTGTGCAAATGTCAATTTGGCCTTTTATCATGAGTGGTCACTATAGACAACTTTGACTGTAATTGGTAATTTCACTAACAAATGGCATCCAATAATGTGTATGAATTGCATTAAAACATAGACAGATGGAAAGGTGATTACTATATGTACATCACAATGCAGGACCCAAATATTGCTTCTGTATAAACAAAAGGGCCACTTAACCCCATAACAAATTTGAGTACCAAAGAGAATGTCTTTATTCAAACTAGAGGAATGGTAAATAATTTCCCATATAAATATACCCCTGCCTCTCTTACATCCCACTCCATCCCCAATAAATGAGTTGAATTCATAGTAATAGAATGCACATAACTTGCATGAAAAGATTGTAAATACAATTGTTACATGTTTAGGCTCTCAAAACAGTAACAAGAAAAGAGAGAAGACAACAAAAGCTTTGTAAAATTTAACAAACTATTTATTTCCCTTGAAAAACAAGGTAAAAATGAGAAAAGAACTTATAGTTTTAAGAATCAAATCCAAACAAAATCCAAGAATAATCCAAGAATAAAAAATAGAAATCCTAATAATGAAATGTTCTAATGAATCTTTGTTTGAGTCACAACAAAATCCTAAATGGAAGGCAATGACATATATTGTAGTCAGTATAGCACAGAAGTGTCAACAGTTCTTTGTTTAACCATATAAAATAGTATTTAATTCCAAATAAAATTTCAATAAATGTCTTTGTCCAAGAATTATATATGAGCACTTAAATATTCTCCAAGGAAAAGATATACTCCCTTAGAATACAAATAATTTGAACAAAAATTCAAATATTAAACTCCAACTGGTCAAAACAGAACATAAAACACCTTGATATCTAAGTGTTTAGATGCCCAACTGGTGGGTTTAGTTTACAAAATTGATTATACAGTCTAAGTAAGATGCAAAATAGTCACCCGTATGAGAGTCACGTGATCACTTTCTATAAGCTATTTATATGTCTAAGGTCACGTACTCCAGTACAGCTTCAATCTCACTATATGTATCCCACAATAAAAATAAAGAAAAAAAGAAGTTGTTTACTCCAACTCTGAGTCAAGGCAATGAACTAGGTTAGCATTATGATACAAAATTCTAATAATAGGTGTTTACGAAAAAGAGTCAGGTAATTTCTAATTTCTTGAAATGGTTGAATTCCAAAAAACAAAATTACATTACCCCATACTTTAACATGTAATGGAATGAAAAATTTAAAACTAACAAACAGACAATTAATTTAAATTAAATAAATAAAAATTAAATCAAATATGCGTAACACAATGATTGATCTACATACATATATGCAGCAAAAAGTATCAATACAGTGATGAATCTGCATATATATCTACTGAACACAGTGTCAGTACAATGATTGATCTCCATACATATCTACTGAACACAGTGTCTGCATAATGATTGATCTCCACACATATCTACTGACCACAGTGTCAGTACAATGATTGATCTCCATACATATCTACTGACCACAGTGTCAGTACAATGATTGATTTCCATGCATATCTACTGAACACAGTGTCAGTACAATGATTGATCTCCATACATATCTACTGACCACAGTGTCAGTACAATGATTTATCTCCATTATACATATCTACTGAGCGCAGTGTCAGTACATTGATTGATCTCCATACATATCTACTGACCACAGTGTCAGTACAATGACTGATTTCCATACATATCTACTGACCACAGTGTCAGTACAATGATTGATCTCCATACATATCTACTGACCACAGTATCAGTACAATGATTGATCAGCATGCATATCTACTAAACACAATGTCAGTACAATGATTGATCTCCATACATATCTACTGACCACAGTGTCAGTACAATGAGTGATCTCCATACATATCTACTGACCACAGTGTCAGTACAATAATGGATCTCCATGCATATCTACTGAACACAGTGTCAGTACAATGATTGATCTCCATACATATCTACTGACCACAGTGTCAGTATAATGATTGATCTCCATACATATATACTGAACACAGTGTCAGTGCAATGATTGATCTCCATAAAAAACTACTGACCACAGAGTCAGTACAATGATTGATCTCTATGGATATCTACTGACCACAGTGTCAGTACAATGATTGATTTCCATACATATCTACTGACCACAGTGTCAGTACAATGATTGATCTCCATACATGTCTACTGAATGCAGTGTCAGTACAATGATTGATCTGCATACATATCTACTGAACAAAGTGTCAGTGCAATGATTGATCTCCACAAATATCTTCTGACCACAGTGTCAGTATAATGATTGATCTCCATACATATCTAATGACCAAAGTGTCAGTACATTATGATTTATCTCCTTACATATCTACTGACCACATTGTCAGTACAGTGATTGATCTCCATACATATCTACTGAACACAGTGTCAGTATAATGATTGATTTCCATACATATCTACTGAACACAGTGTCAGTACATTATCATTGATCTCCATACATATCTACTGACCACAATGTCAGTACAAGGATTGATCTCCATACATATCTACTGAAAACAGTGTAACTACAACAATTGGTCTCCCTCCATTATACTGTCAATGATCAGTGATAATAGAAATGTTTCAAAAACAGTGAGTCTAGTTGCATTCATGATATTCAGTGGCAAGACAAAAATGGCAATAACTCTTGACAAAAATTATAATTTGTCAATATGTGACCAAAACTTGTACCAAACATTAATGGTGGTCCACTGTAAACAATGAGATTTTCTGAGTTTATATGGTCGGTCATGCACTACATCTGGCTCCAAGTCAAACAGCACTGACCCTGATAATCTTGTACATTGTGTGATGGTAGATCTGGATTTATGATATCCATTTGACATCATAATATTATAATAACAAACACTATATGCACTGATCTATTGGCATAATAATGGATAACAGGTAAGGTTCTATGATCTTCATTTGTAATGATTGTTATGATTTATCATCATGGTCTTAAACTAAGTAACAGAAGAGAGCGAAAACCAAAATGTTCTGTCATATTCAACATTTAATTTGGTTCCATAGAATACAAATTGATTATTTGACAAGAACTTACAGTATTGTGAAATAAATCCCAAATAGTCCTAAAAGTCCTACTGCAGATCCAACTGTATCGTTCAAATTATATTCCAATAGTGTTCCAAATAAATTCCAATTTTGAAAGTGCTAATGTGCCTGTGGTCTCAAATATGCCAATGTATCAATTTCTGGAATGCAGTGATGTGATAACAGTTTTGTGAGGTATCACAATAATAAATCAGAAATGTCCCTGACTGAATTCTCTATTAGTCAAAGTTAACAATTTAATCCAAGAAGTATCAATGAGTACTTTGTAATTTCACTGAATAATTTAAATCAATAATTCCATCTGAAGGAAAACTGAATGCATCAGTAAGACTGATTCCAATTCACATGTTAAGGGTGGAATTAATAATTTTTCAAATGAATAAAATTGATATAAAAAATTAAGACATAATAACCGAGCCAGATCATGTAGGTCAGTTCCTTTTCAAAAACATTCATAGTTGTCAACATCTTTAGGAATTTCCATGTGAAAAACTAACATTCTAGACTCAGATTCAAAGAAATATTTTTAGCTCCAATAATAATTATCAAAATGTATGATAGCTAATGATAGGAAATATTAGCTATGTATCATGTTGTTTACAAAGTAAATGTCGCTAGTCATGTAGATCATTAACTTCATTTTGGACTAATGTCAGTTACAAAATCCAGATATATGTAACATAAGACAAATTTAGAGCAATCAAACTGTACAATTTAGATACCTTAAGGCAAATACAGGACAGTCAAACTGAACAATCTAGATACCTGTAAGGCAAATTTAAGACAGTCAAACTGTGGAATCTAGATACCTATAAGGCAAATTTAGGACAGTCAAACTGTACAATGTAGTTACCTGTAAGGCAAATTTAGGACAGTCAAACTGTACAGTCTTGTTACCTGTAAGGCAAATATAGGACAGTCAAACTGTACAATCTTGTTACCTGTTAGGCAAATTTAGAGCAGTCAGATTTCATTAACTGCAAATGTTGTTGTTGTTGTTGTGGTGTTTAACGCCATTTTTAAGCACATGATAGGCTATACATGGCGGCCAGTAATAATGGTGGAGGATGAACTCAGGAAAACCCCAGAAAGAACCACTGACCCATGAGAAGCTACTGGCAAGCTTTCTCACATACCCACATTGGCTGAATCTGAGACTTGAACCGGCACAGAGGTGAGATGGCATTGATCTGTAACAGAGAACACTTTAGACCACTCGGCCACTATGGGTCCCCCAACTGCTGATGTAAAAATGTGATTCTTAATACAGTACTCCCTCATTATAACTTTGTTTATGGGAACCCTACTTAGTTGTTGTTGTTGTTGTAGGGTTTAACGCCATTTTTCAGCACACGATAGGCTATACATGGCGGCCAGTATTAATGGTGGAGGAAGAACCTGGGAAATTCCCGGAAAGAACCACCGACCCTCGAGAAGCTACTGGCAAGCTTTCTCACATATCCACATTGGCCGAATCCGAGACTCAAACCCATGCAGACAGAGGTGAGATGGCAGTGATCCGTAACGGAGAGCGCTTTAGACCACTCGGCCACTCGGGGCCCCTGGAACCTTACTTAGAAGATTGCAGGCAATGTGAGGTCACCTTATATTGAGGTGTTATAAATACATATAGTACAAGATAAAATATCAAATGGAAGGATGTAAAAACTCTGAAAAAAGCACAGAAGCCAATAAAATACAATTATGAATATAAAAGTATCTTCCTCAAAGCAATTCAAAATAAATGTTGATTCTGAATCTAATAAAACCTAAGAACATTTTTTAAATTTTCTTTTCAAATCATAAAAAGATTTACCTGTAAAGAATATATCAGTATAATAACAGGGTAATAATGTAAAAAATATTTTATCAGTAGACAGAATATAATAATGCTTATATTAGTGCTTGATTCCCTAATTAGTATTTGACCAATTCAATAACCACCTGTTGTATCATAATAAATAATAAATACAAGCACTGGTTAGCATGTCGTACTTGCCGTCAGTGGATTGCACTGGTTAGTATGTCATACTTGCAATCAGTGGACTACACTGGTTAGTAGTTCTTACTTACCAGCACTGGTGTGCATGTTCTACTTTCAATCAGTGGGCTGCACTAATTATTTAGAATCAGTATGTTGCATTGGATAACATATCTGATTTACAACCAGTGGTTTGCAGTGGTTAACATGTCTGATTTACAACCAGTAGTTTGCAGTGGTTAGCATGTCTGACTTATAATGAGTGGGTTGCAGTGTTTAACATACTGGACTTGCAATCACTGGGTTTCAGGGTAGGTTATCTGATTTATAATTAATGGGCCATAGTGATATGTTTGTCTTTAAATTTATGGCATATTGTAATACTTACGTGTCATAGGGTATACTGTATTACTAATGGGTTATTATGGTATATTTTATTGCTTATGATTAATAGCTATTTCTTGGAAGGGAAATTGCAATGAAAAACATAACATAGTGAGTTGTCTATTTGACCATGTGGATATGACTCCCCCACCCCCATGTGTATGTCACACCATCTAGTAATGATGCATAAGCATATCAAGCTTCATCCCTTAACAGCTTTAAGGTTATTAGCTCAAATAAATGTGTGCTGGACATAGAGATTAATTGTAGCTTTTAGGTTGGTATTTTAAAAATCACTAGTTATAAAATCTACTTCACAAGCTATTATACTTTACAATCCATAGAAGTCACATATTACTGGATATAAGTAAGAGGCTTTGTATAACCTTAGAGTGACAGCTAGTATTACAAATATAGGTAATGCATCATCTATTACCTTGTATAGCCTTAGAGTGATGGCTAGTATTCCAAATATAGGTTGTTGTTGTTGTTGTTGTGGGGTTTAACGCCATTTTTCAGCATGATAGGCTATACATGGCGGCCAGTATTAATGGTGGAGGAAGAACCCGGAAAACCCCAGAAAGAACCACCGACCCACGAGAAGCTACTGGCAAGCTTTCTCACATACCCTAATTGGCTGAATCTTAGACTCGAACCGCCGCAGACAGAGGTGAGATGGCAGTGATCCGTAACGAAGAGCGCTTTAGACCACTCGGCCACTCGGGGCGCCCCAAATATAGGTAATGCATCATCTATTGTATAACATTAGAATGACAGCTAGTATTACAAATATAGGTAATGCATCATCTATAACTTTGTATAATCTTGGAGTGACAGCTAGTATTACAAAATATAGGGAATGCATCATCCATTGTATAACATTAGGGTGACAGCTAGTGTTATAAATATAGGTAATGCATCATCTATTACCTTGTATAATCTCAGAGTGACATCTAGTATTACAAATATAGGGAATGCATCATCTATTGTATAACCTTAGACTGACAGCTAGTGTTACAAATATAGGTAATGCATCATCTATTGTATAACCTTAGAGTGACAGCAAGTATTACAAATATAGGGAATGCATCATCTATTGTATAACCTTAGAGTGACAGCAAGTATTACAAATATAGGTAATGCATCATCTATTGTATAATCTTAGAGTGACATCTAGTATTACAAATATAGGGAATGCATCATCTATTGTATAACCTTAGACTGACAGCTAGTGTTACAAATATAGGTAATGCATCATCTATTGTATAACCTTAGAGTGACAGCAAGTATTACAAATATAGGGAATGCATCATCTATTGTATAACCTTAGACTGACAGCTAGTATAACAAATATAGGTAATGCATCATCTATTGTATAAATTTAGACTGACAGCTAGTGTTACAAATATAGGTAATGCATCATCTATTGTATAACCTTAGAGTGTCAGCTAGTATTACAAATATAGGGAATGCATCATCTATTGCATAACCTTAGACTGACAGCTAGTGCTACAAATATAGGGAATACATCATCTATTGTATAACCTTAGACTGACAGCTAGTGTTACAAATATAGGGAATGCATCATCTATTGTATAACCTTAGAGAGACAGCAAGTATAACAAATATAGGTAATGCATCATCTATTACTTTGTATAACCTTAGAGTGACAGCTAGTGTTACAAATATAGGGAATGCGTCATCTATTGTATAACCTTAGAGTGACAGTTATTATTACAAATATAGGTAATGCATCATCTATTGCATAACCTTAGACTGACAGCTAGTGTTACAAATATAGGGAATGCAACATCTATTGTATAACCTTAGAGTGACAGCTAGCATTACAAATATAGGTAATGCATCATCTATTGTATAACCTTAGAGTGACAGCTAGTATTACAAATATAGGTAATGCATCATCTATTGTATAACCTTAGAGTGACAGCAAGTATTACAAATATAGGTAATGCATCATCTATTGTATAACCTTAGAGTGACAGCAAGTATTACAAATATAGGGAATGCATCATCTATTGTATAACCTTAGACTGACAGCTAGTGTTACAAATATAGGTAATGCATCATCTATTACTTTGTATAACCTTAGAGTGTCAGCTAGCATTACAAATATAGGGAATGCGTCATCTATTGTATAACCTTAGAGTGACAGCTAGTGTTACAAATATAGGGAATGCGTCATCTATTGCATAACCTTAGGGTGACTGCTAGTATTACAAATATAGGTAATGCATCATCTATTACTTTGTATAACCTTAGAGTGTCAGCTAGTATTACAAATATAGGTAATGCATCATCTATTGTATAACCTTAGAGTGACAGCTAGTATTACAAATATAGGGAATGCGTCATCTATTCCATAACCTTAGGGTGACAGCTAGTATTACAAATATAGGTAATGCATCATCTATTACTTTGTATAACATTAGAGTGTCAGCTAGCATTACAAATATAGGGAATGCATCATCCATTGTATAACCTTAGAGTGACAGCTAGTGTTACAAATATAGGGAATGCGTCATCTATTGCATAACCTTAGGGTGACAGCTAGTATTACAAATATAGGTAATGCATCATCTATTGTATAACCTTAAGTGACAGCAAGTATTACAAATATAGGTAATGCATCATCTATTGTATAACCTTAGAGTGACAGCAAGTATTACAAATATAGGGAATGCATCATCTATTGTATAACCTTAGACTGACAGCTAGTGTTACAAATATAGGTAATGCATCATCTATTACTTTGTATAACCTTAGAGTGTCAGCTAGTATTACAAATATAGGTAATGCATCATCTATTGTATAACCTTAGAGTGACAGCTAGTATTACAAATATAGGGAATGCGTCATCTATTGCATAACCTTAGGGTGACAGCTAGTGTTATAAATATAGGTAATGCATCATCTATTACCTTGTATAATCTCAGAGTGACATCTAGTATTACAAATATAGGGAATGCATCATCTATTGTATAACCTTAGACTGACAGCTAGTGTTACAAATATAGGTAATGCATCATCTATTGTATAACCTTAGAGTGACAGCAAGTATTACAAATATAGGGAATGCATCATCTATTACTTTGTATAACCTTAGAGTGTCAGCTAGTATTACAAATATAGGTAATGCATCATCTATTGTATAACCTTAGAGTGACAGCTAGTATTACAAATATAGGGAATGCGTCATCTATTGCATAACCTTAGGGTGACAGCTAGTATTACAAATATAGGGAATGCATCATCTATTGTATAACCTTAGAGTGACAGCAAGTATTACAAATATAGGGAATGCATCATCTATTGTATAACCTTAGACTGACAGCTAGTGTTACAAATATAGGTAATGCATCATCTATTACTTTGTATAACCTTAGAGTGTCAGCTAGTATTACAAATATAGGTAATGCATCATCTATTGTATAACCTTAGAGTGACAGCTAGTATTACAAATATAGGGAATGCGTCATCTATTGCATAACCTTAGGGTGACAGCTAGTGTTATAAATATAGGTAATGCATCATCTATTACCTTGTATAATCTCAGAGTGACATCTAGTATTACAAATATAGGGAATGCATCATCTATTGTATAACCTTAGACTGACAGCTAGTGTTACAAATATAGGTAATGCATCATCTATTGTATAACCTTAGGGTGACAGCAAGTATTACAAATATAGGGAATGCATCATCTATTACTTTGTATAACCTTAGAGTGTCAGCTAGTATTACAAATATAGGTAATGCATCATCTATTGTATAACCATAGAGTGACAGCTAGTATTACAAATATAGGGAATGCGTCATCTATTGCATAACCTTAGGGAGACAGCTAGTATTACAAATATAGGTAATGCATCATCTATTACTTTGTATAACCTTAGAGTGTCAGCTAGTATTACAAATATAGGTAATGCATCATCTATTGTATAACCTTAGAGTGACAGCTAGTATTACAAATATAGGGAATGCGTCATCTATTGCATTACCTTAGGGTGACAGCTAGTATTACAAATATAGGTAATGCATCATCTATTACTTTGTATAACCTTAGACTGACAGCTAGTATTACAAATATAGGGAATGCGTCATCTATTGTATAACCTTAGAGTGACAGCAAGTATTACAAATATAGGTAATGCATCATCTATTGTATAACCTTAGAGTGACAGCAAGTATTACAAATATAGGGAATGCATCATCTATTGTATAACCTTAGACTGACAGCTAGTGTTACAAATATAGGTAATGCATCATCTATTACTTTGTATAACCTTAGAGTGTCAGCTAGTATTACAAATATAGATAATGCATCATCTATTGTATAACCTTAGAGTGACAGCTAGTATTACAAATATAGGGAATGCGTCATCTATTGCATAACCTTAGGGTGACAGCTAGTATTACAAATATAGGTAATGCATCATCTATTACTTTGTATAACCTTAGAGTGTCAGCTAGTATTACAAATATAGGGAATGCGTCATCTATTGCATAACCTTAGGGTGACAGCTAGTATTACAAATATAGGTAATGCATCATCTATTGTATAACCTTAGAGTGACAGCAAGTATTACAAATATAGGGAATGCATCATCTATTGTATAACCTTAGAGTGACAGCTAGCATTACAAATATAGGTAATGCATCATCTATTGTATAACCTTAGACTGACATCTAGTATTACAAATATAGGTAATGCATCATCTATTACATTGTATAACGTTAGAGTGACAGCTAGTATTACAAATATAGGTAATGCATCATCTATTGTATAACCTTAGAGTGACAGCAAGTATTACAAATATAGGTAATGCATCATCTATTGTATAACCTTAGAGTGACAGCAAGTATTACAAATATAGTGAATGCATCATCTATTGTATAACCTTACACTGACAGCTAGTGTTACAAATATAGGTAATGCATCATCTATTACTTTGTATAACCTTAGAGTGTCAGCTAGTATTACAAATATAGGGAATGCGTCATCTATTGTATAACCTTAGAGTGACAGCTAGTGTTACAAATATAGGGAATGCGTCATCTATTGCATACCTTAGGGTGACAGCAAGTATTACAAATATAGGGAATGCATCATCTATTGTATAACCTTAGAGTGACAGCAAGTATTACAAATATAGGTAATGCATCATCTATTACTTTGTATAACCTTGGAGTGTCAGCTAGTATTACAAATATAGGTAATGCATCATCTATTGTATAACCTTAGAGTGACAGCAAGTATTACAAATATAGGTAATGCATCATCTATTGTATAACCTTAGAGTGACAGCAAGTATTACAAATATAGGGAATGCATCATCTATTGTATAACCTTAGACTGACAGCTAGTATTACAAATATAGGTAATGCATCATCTATTACTTTGTATAACCTTAGAGTGTCAGCTAGTATTACAAATATAGGTAATGCATCATCTATTGTATAACATTAGAGTGACAGCTAGTGTTACAAATATAGGGAATGCATCATCTATTGTATAACCTTAGACTGACAGCTAGTGTTACAAATATAGGTAATGCATCATCTATTACTTTGTATAACCTTAGAGTGTCAGCTAGTATTACAAATATAGGTAATGCATCATCTATTGTATAACCTTAGAGTGACAGCTAGTGTTACAAATATAGGGAATGCATCATCTATTGTATAACCTTAGACTGACAGCTAGTGTTACAAATATAGGTAATGCATCATCTATTGCATAACCTTAGAGTGACAGCTAGTGTTACAAATATAGGGAATGCATCATCTATTGTATAACCTTAGACTGACAGCTAGTGTTACAAATATAGGTAATGCATCATCTATTGCATAACCTTAGAGTGACAGCTAGTATTACAAATATAGGTAATGCATCATCTATTACTTTGTATAACCTTAGACTGACAGCTAGTGTTACAAATATAGGTAATGCGTCATCTATTGCATAACCTTTGACTGACAGCTAGTGTTACAAATATAGGTAATGCATCATCTATTGTATAACCTTAGAGTGACAGCAAGTATTACAAATATAGGGAATGCATCATCTATTGTATAGCCTTAGACTGACAGCTAGTATTACAAATATAGGTAATGCATCATCTATTACTTTGTATAACCTTAGTGTCAGCTAGTATTACAAATATAGGGAATGCATCATCTATTGCATAACCTTAGAGTGTCAGCTAGTATTACAAATATAGGTAATGCATCATCTATTGTATAACCTTAGAGTGACAGCTAGTGTTACAAATATAGGGAATGCGTCATCTATTGCATTACCTTAGGGTGACAGCTAGTATTACAAATATAGGTAATGCATCATCTATTACTTTGTATAACCTTAGACTGACAGCTAGTATTACAAATATAGGGAATGCGTCATCTATTGTATAACCTTAGAGTGACAGCAAGTATTACAAACATAGGTAATGCATCATCTATTGTATAACCTTAGAGTGACAGCAAGTATTACAAATATAGGGAATGCATCATCTGTTGTATAACCTTAGACTGACAGCTAGTGTTACAAATATAGGTAATGCATCATCTATTACTTTGTATAACCTTAGAGTGTCAGCTAGTATTACAAATATAGATAATGCATCATCTATTGTATAACCTTAGAGTGACAGCTAGTATTACAAATATAGGGAATGCGTCATCTATTGCATAACCTTAGGGTGACAGCTAGTATTACAAATATAGGTAATGCATCATCTATTACTTTGTATAACCTTAGAGTGTCAGCTAGTATTACAAATATAGGGAATGCGTCATCTATTGCATAACCTTAGGGTGACAGCTAGTATTACAAATATAGGTAATGCATCATCTATTGTATAACCTTAGAGTGACAGCAAGTATTACAAATATAGGGAATGCATCATCTATTGTATAACCTTAGAGTGACAGCTAGCATTACAAATATAGGTAATGCATCATCTATTGTATAACCTTAGACTGACATCTAGTATTACAAATATAGGTAATGCATCATCTATTACATTGTATAACGTTAGAGTGACAGCTAGTATTACAAATATAGGTAATGCATCATCTATTGTATAACCTTAGAGTGACAGCAAGTATTACAAATATAGGTAATGCATCATCTATTGTATAACCTTAGAGTGACAGCAAGTATTACAAATATAGTGAATGCATCATCTATTGTATAACCTTAGACTGACAGCTAGTGTTACAAATATAGGTAATGCATCATCTATTACTTTGTATAACCTTAGAGTGTCAGCTAGTATTACAAATATAGGGAATGCGTCATCTATTGTATAACCATAGAGTGACAGCTAGTGTTACAAATATAGGGAATGTGTCATCTATTGCATACCTTAGGGTGACAGCAAGTATTACAAATATAGGGAATGCGTCATCTATTGCATAACCTTAGAGTGACAGCAAGTATTACAAATATAGGTAATGCATCATCTATTGTATAACCTTAGAGTGACAGCTAGCATTACAAATATAGGTAATGCATCATCTATTGTATAACCTTAGAGTGACAGCTAGTATAACAAATATAGGTAATGCATCATCTATTACTTTGTATAACCTTAGAGTGTCAGCTAGTATTACAAATATAGGGAATGCATCATCTATTGTATAACCTTAGAGTGACAGCTAGTGTTACAAATATAGGGAATGCATCATCTATTGCATACCTTAGGGTGACAGCAAGTATTACAAATATAGGGAATGCGTCATCTATTGTATAACCTTAGGGTGACAGCTAGTATTACAAATATAGGTAATGCATCATCTATTGTATAACCTTAGAGTGACAGCAAGTATTACAAATATAGGGAATGCATCATCTATTGTATAACCTTAGAGTGACAGCTAGCATTACAAATATAGGTAATGCATCATCTATTGTATAACCTTAGAGTGACAGCTGGTATAACAAATATAGGTAATGCATCATCTATTACTTTGTATAACCTTAGAGTGACAGCTAGTATTACAAATATAGGTAATGCATCATCTATTGTATAACCTTAGAGTGACAGCAAGTATTACAAATATAGGTAATGCATCATCTATTGTATAACCTTAGAGTGACAGCAAGTATTACAAATATAGGGAATGCATCATCTATTGTATAACCTTACACTGACAGCTAGTGTTACAAATATAGGTAATGCATCATCTATTACTTTGTATAACCTTAGAGTGTCAGCTAGTATTACAAATATAGGGAATGCGTCATCTATTGTATAACCTTAGAGTGACAGCTAGTGTTACAAATATAGGGAATGCGTCATCTATTGCATACCTTAGGGTGACAGCAAGTATTAGAAATATAGGGAATGCATCATCTATTGTATAACCTTAGAGTGACAGCAAGTATTACAAATATAGGTAATGCATCATCTATTACTTTGTATAACCTTGGAGTGTCAGCTAGTATTACAAATATAGGTAATGCATCATCTATTGTATAACCTTAGAGTGACAGCAAGTATTACAAATATAGGTAATGCATCATCTATTGTATAACCTTAGAGTGACAGCAAGTATTACAAATATAGGGAATGCATCATCTATTGTATAACCTTAGACTGACAGCTAGTATTACAAATATAGGTAATGCATCATCTATTACTTTGTATAACCTTAGAGTGTCAGCTAGTATTACAAATATAGGTAATGCATCATCTATTGTATAACCTTAGAGTGACAGCTAGTGTTACAAATATAGGGAATGCATCATCTATTGTATAACCTTAGACTGACAGCTAGTGTTACAAATATAGGTAATGCATCATCTATTACTTTGTATAACCTTAGAGTGTCAGCTAGTATTACAAATATAGGTAATGCGTCATCTATTGTATAACCTTAGAGTGACAGCTAGTGTTACAAATATAGGGAATGCATCATCTATTGTATAACCTTAGACTGACAGCTAGTGTTACAAATATAGGTAATGCATCATCTATTGCATAACCTTAGAGTGACAGCTAGTGTTACAAATATAGGGAATGCATCATCTATTGTATAACCTTAGACTGACAGCTAGTGTTACAAATATAGGTAATGCATCATCTATTGCATAACCTTAGAGTGACAGCTAGTATTACAAATATAGGTAATGCATCATCTATTACTTTGTATAACCTTAGACTGACAGCTAGTGTTACAAATATAGGTAATGCGTCATCTATTGCATAACCTTTGACTGACAGCTAGTGTTACAAATATAGGTAATGCATCATCTATTGTATAACCTTAGAGTGACAGCAAGTATTACAAATATAGGGAATGCATCATCTATTGTATAGCCTTAGACTGACAGCTAGTATTACAAATATAGGTAATGCATCATCTATTACTTTGTATAACCTTAGTGTCAGCTAGTATTACAAATATAGGGAATGCATCATCTATTGCATAACCTTAGAGTGTCAGCTAGTATTACAAATATAGGTAATGCATCATCTATTGTATAACCTTAGAGTGACAGCTAGTGTTACAAATATAGGGAATGCATCATCTATTGTATAACCTTAGACTGACAGCTAGTGTTACAAATATAGGTAATGCATCATCTATTACTTTGTATAACCTTAGAGTGTCAGCTAGTATTACAAATATAGGTAATGCGTCATCTATTGTATAACCTTAGAGTGACAGCTAGTGTTACAAATATAGGGAATGCATCATCTATTGTATAACCTTAGACTGACAGCTAGTGTTACAAATATAGGTAATGCATCATCTATTGCATAACCTTAGAGTGACAGCTAGTGTTACAAATATAGGGAATGCATCATCTATTGTATAACCTTAGACTGACAGCTAGTGTTACAAATATAGGTAATGCATCATCTATTGCATAACCTTAGAGTGACAGCTAGTATTACAAATATAGGTAATGCATCATCTATTACTTTGTATAACCTTAGACTGACAGCTAGTGTTACAAATATAGGTAATGCGTCATCTATTGCATAACCTTTGACTGACAGCTAGTGTTACAAATATAGGTAATGCATCATCTATTGTATAACCTTAGAGTGACAGCAAGTATTACAAATATAGGGAATGCATCATCTATTGTATAGCCTTAGACTGACAGCTAGTATTACAAATATAGGTAATGCATCATCTATTACTTTGTATAACCTTAGTGTCAGCTAGTATTACAAATATAGGGAATGCATCATCTATTGCATAACCTTAGAGTGTCAGCTAGTATTACAAATATAGGTAATGCATCATCTATTGTATAACCTTAGCGTGTCAGCTAGTATTACAAATATAGGGAATGCATCATCTATTGCATAACCTTAGACTGACAGCTAGTGTTACAAATATAGGGAATGCATCATCTATTGTATAACCTTAGAGTGACAGCAAGTATTACAAATATAGGTAATGCATCATCTATTGTATAACCTTAGAGTGACAGCTAGTATTACAAATATAGGTAATGCATCATCTATTGTATAACCTTAGAGTGACAGCTAGTATTACAAATATAGGGAATGCATCATCTATTGTATAACCTTAGAGTGACAGCAAGTATTACAAATATAGGTAATGCATCACCTATTACTTTGTATAACCTTAGAGTGACAGCTAGTATTACAAATATAGGTAATGCATCATCTATTGTATAACCTTAGAGTGACAGCAAGTATTACAAATATAGGTAATGCATCATCTATTGTATAACCTTAAAGTGACAGCTAGTATTACAAATATAGGTAATGCATCATCTATTGTATAACCTTAGAGTGACAGCAAGTATTACAAATATAGGTAATGCATCATCTATTGTATAATCTGAGAGTGACAGAGAGTATTACAAGTATAAGTAATGCATCATCTATTACTTTGTATAACGTTAGAGTGACAGCTAGCATTACAAATATAGGTAATGCATCATCTATTGGATAACCTGAGAGGGACAGCTAGTATTACAAATATAGGTAATGCATCATCTATCATATAACCTTAAAGTGACAGCTAGTAATACAAATAAAGGTAATGCATCATGTATCCTATTACCTTAGAGTGACTGCTAGTATTACAAATATAGGTAATGCATCATCTATTGTATAACCTTAGAGTGACAGCTAGTATTAGAAATATAGGTAATGCATCATGTATTGTATAACCTTATGGTGACAGCTAGTGTTACAAATATAGGTAATGCATCATCTATCATATAACCTTATAGTGACAGCTAGTATAACAAATATAGGTAATGCATCATCTATTGTATAACCTTATAGTGACAGCTAGTATTACAAATATAGGTAATGCATCATCTATCATATAACCTTAGAGTGACAGCTAGTATAACAAATATAGGTAATGCATCATCTATTGTATAACCTTAGTGTGACAGCTAGTATTACAAATATAGGTAATGCATCATGTATTGTATAACCTTAGAGTGACAGCTAGTATTACAAATATAGGTAATGCATCATCTATCATATAACCTTAGAGTGACAGCTAGTATAACAAATATAGGTAATGCATCATCTATTACCTTGATTAGCCACTACAGCTGAGGCCATGAAAAGCTTGATAAATTCTGTCCACTGATTTCATTCCTATATTCATCATGTGTACAATACATAGATAACAGAGTGATGATCAGTCAGTCTCAATACACAATGTATACCCATTAATACAGAAAGCTTACTGTTAAAATGTATATGCATTCCAACATCTTCCAACTGTACTCATCAGAATAGTCATCGGATTAGTGTAGGATGTTTATAGCATGGATTTGGTTTGGATTGGTACTTTATGGCACAGCAACACAAATAGGTTATTTAGGTCTGAGGCAATTGGAGCTAAATCACCTTGCCGAGGGACACACCAAGGTAGTTAATCCATGTAGCCCTATAGTAGGATTTGAAATAGCTCCCTTTTGGTCTGTAACTTGGCATAATAACCACTGAGCCATAATGGCTCCCTGTTTATAACATGGAAGAATTTATGTAATTATGAGATAAACACCAATACTTAATTATTGTAGTGTAGCTTAACATGTAGGTCACATTGACCTATTTTGGTTGTAATGGTATTGTACGTCAATAGATTTTAAAAGGTTTGGGGCCAGATTATAGCAAAGACACTAAAAGCTTCTTTTTGAATAAGAGTTTTATTTATATTCTGATTAAAAGGCAATTCAATCTGACACAAACTCATTGTCATAAACTCCAAAAATTGATTTAACAAAATAATGAGTGTACCCCAAATTAAACAACTGACATAAGGAAAATAATAGTTCCAAACTTGAATGAATCATAACATGCAACTTGCATGTGTAGTCAACAAAATTTAATGAATAGAAATTATAAACAAAATATGATGTGGATATAAGACAATGGATGATCATTATTTAGACATTAATACAAACTCAATATTGCATGTACCACCAACAGCAACAAAAAAATGTGCACAACTATGAAGACATTATGATTATTCAACAAGTATTTAATTAACATATGTATATGTATGTATATATATATATATATATATATATATATATATATATATATATATATATATATATATATACAGTGATACTGAATACATTTCCTGTAAAAGAACATAAAACTATAATGAATACAAATTATCTTAGGTTGCACCACTGTCAGATGATCATGGAAGCTCCTTATTGTCTGGCAAGGGATCCCTGAAGAGTCCCCCTTGTTTGCTGCAGACCTGTTGGTCCCAAGACTTTGGTTACTCAACATGTGTTAGCCTCTGTCTTCCTCCAAGCCAACATCAGCAGCAACCACAGCAGACAGGTTATACAACAACCTACTGAGTACTTCTTTACATCCAAGCTCTTAGCTCTATCGCTAGATTCACACCTCAAATATCAAGTCACATTAGACAACCCAACAGCTCTACAGGTACAAAACAGACATCCTCTTGACACAGCAAATCAGCTCTACAGCTGAATATTTTGCTCCTGTGTAGTGGACAACTTTCCTGACACAATGTTCATGTTGTAACATTACTAGGTCAATTATTTATGTACCCTGTTTATGGTTTTGTCCAAAAGCTGAAGTGTATTGTTTTCAGTACAAGAAGTTTGAACTTAATAGTCAACTAGGGAATTTGAGTCACTTTGACCTTAACTTTCTTAGCTTTGTATTTAGTAAAGATGCAACGTTTTAAACAAATTTCTCAATACTCTTTGGTTTTGAACAAACAAAATGATTATGCTTAATCATTTTTCTTTACACGTATCTTCAAGGATTACTGGACTGATGCCAATTATTATGAAGTGAATCTCATACCCTGCTCAATTTGTGATTCTTTATCATATCAATTCTATTCCAGGCCACGTTCACATTAGCATATACAAGTGTAGAATTAATTTGGAACACTACTGGAATTCATTTGGAACACTCAGTACTTTTGGACTGTTAGTAATACATGTAATTCAGGATTATTTCACAATACTGTAAATTCCTTTTTAAAGCTTCACTTTTTGTTCTTGAGAAATACATTACTGGTTAAATTTTACAAAACTTGATGGTGTCTGCTCATTTGTGTTACTTAGTTTAGGACAATAGAGAGAAACCACATAAAATTGTTGTGAATGAGATTTTCTAATGGCCTGGTTGGTATGAACTAAACAAAGATTATTTTCCTCCACTCTTATTTCTATTTGTTTGCGTACAAGTTACTTTCTATTATTATGTCTACCTTCCTGTGATGTCTTGCTTACATGTTGCTTTCTATCACTATGTCTGCCTTCGTGTGATGTCTTGCTTACACACTATTTTCTGTTACTATATCTGCCTTCCAGTGATGTCTTGCTTACATGTAACTTTCTGGTACGATGTCTGCCTTCCTGTTATGCCTTGCTTACATGTTACTTTCTGTCACTATGTCCCTGTCAATATGTCTGCCTTCCTGTGATGTCTTGCTTACATGTTACTCTCTGTCACTATGTCTGCCTTTCTGTTATGCCTTGCTTATATGTTACTTTCTGTCACTATGTCTTCTCTTCCTGTTATGCCTTGCTTACAAGTTACTTTCTGTCACTATATCTGCCTTCATGTGGTCTTTCTTACATGTTACTTTCTGTCACTATGTTTGCCTTCCTGTGATGTCTTTCTTACATGTTACTTTCTGTCACTATGTCTGACTTACTGTGATGTCTTTCTTACATGTTACTTTCTTTCAATATGTCTGCCTTCCTGTGATGTCTTGATTACATATTTTCTTTTACTATATCTGATTTCCTGTGATGTCTTGCTTACATGTTACTTTCTTTCACTATGTATGCCTTCCTGTGATGTCTTTCTTACATGTTACTTTCTATCACTATGTCTGCTTTCGTGCAATGTCTTGCTTACACACTATTTTCTGTCACTATCTATGTCTCTGTCAATATGTCTGACATCATGTGATATCTTGCTTACATATTTTCTTTTACTATATCTGATTTCCTGTTAGGCCTTGCTTTCATGCTACTTTCTGTCACTATGTCTGCCTTCCTGTTATGTATTTCATACATGTTACTTTCTATCACTATGTCTGCCTTCCTGTGATGTCTTGATTATATGTTACTTTCTGTCACTATGTCTGCCTTCTTGTGATGTCTTTCTTACATGTTACTTTCTATCACTATGTCTGCCTTCCTGTAATGTCTTGATTACATGTTACTTTCTGTCACTATGTCCCCTATTTGTTATGCCTTGCTTACATGTTACTTTCTGTCACTATGTCTGCCTTCCTATGATGTTTTGATTACATGTTACTTTCTGTCACTTTGTCTGCCTTGTTATGTCTTGCTTACATGTTACTTTCTGTCACTATGTCTGCCTTCATGTGGTGTCTTGCTTACATATTACTTTATGTCACTATGTCTGCCATCCTGTGATATCTCGCTTACATGTTACTTTCTATCACTATGTCTGTCTTCCTGTGATGTCTTGCTTACATGCTATTTTCTTTTACTATATTTTCTTTCCTGTTATGTCTTGATTACATGTTACTTTCTATCACTATGTCCCCTTGTTTGTTATGCCTTGTTTACATGTTACTTTCAGTCACTATGTCTGCCTTCCTGTGATGTCTTGCTTACATGTACTTTATGTCACTATGTCTGTCTTCCTGTGATGTCTTGCTTACATGCTATTTTCTTTTACTATATTTTCTTTCCTGTTATGTCTTGCTTACATGTTACTTTCAGTCACTATGTCTGCCTTCCTGTTATGTATTTCATACATGTTACTTTCTATCACTATATCTGCCTTCCTGTGATTTCTTGCTTACATGTTACTTTCTTTCATTATGTATGCCTTCCTGTGATGTCTTTCTTATATGTTACTTTCTTTCACTATGTCTGCTTTCGTGTGATGTCTTGCTAACATATTACATTCTGTCACTATGTCTGCCTCCCTGTGATGTCTTTCTTACATGTCACTTTATATCACTATGTCTGCTTTCCTGTGATGTCTTTCTTACATGTTACTTTCTATCACTATGTCTGACTTCCTGTGATGTCTTTCTTACATGCTACTTTTTGTCACTATGTCTCTCTTCCTATCATGCCTTGCTTACATGTTACTTTCTGTCACTATGTCTCTGTCAATATGTCTGCCATCCTGTGATTTCTCGCTTACAAGTTACTTTCTATCACTATGTCTGTCTTCCTGTGATGTCTTGCTTACATGTTATTTTCTTTTACTATATTTTCATTCCTGTTATGTCTTGATTACATGTTACTTTCTATCACTATGTCCCCCTGTTTGTTATGCCTTGTTTACATGTTACTTTCAGTCACTATGTCTGCCTTCCTGTGATGTCTTGCTTACATGTACTTTATGTCACTATGTCTGTCTTCATGTTATGTCTTGCTTACATGTTAGATTCTGTCACTATATCTGCCTTCCTGATATGTGTTGCTTACATGTTACTTTCTGCCACTATGTCTCGCTTCCTGTTATGCCTTGCTTGCATGTTACTTTCTTTCACCATGTCTCCTTTCCTGTTATGCCTTGCTTACATGTTACTTTCTTTCACCATGTCTACCTTCCTGTGATGCCTTGCTTACATGTTACTTTCTGTCATTATGTCTGCCTTCCTACTATGTCTTATAGTCTTTAAATTTCCTTTTTTTATTAGGTTGTCCTTATTTCTTACATTTCTAGTGCATCTCTCTCTTTCTCTCTCATGAGATCTCTCTCTCTCTCTCTTTCTGCCATGCAAACTAAGCTACTAGGAATTTTATAAAATATGATACAACCCTTAATTCATTAATATGTTTATCTTCTTTCAGTTGTTATTATTAATGTCATTATTGTTATTTGCAGGTGTATAGCTTGTTCCAAGAGATTGAGAGAGGGAAGGTGAGTAACATAGATTTCTCCAAATATAATGTGTTAAGACTGTATAACATTGTAGCACACTAGTACACTTGAGGACATGTTTGAATTTAATTTTACGCTAAAAATAAAGATAATGGAAAATGCAAACAAAATTACAGTCCCAAAAGAAAGTAATTGTTCCTGCAATTATAGACATACAGACAAACAAATGAACAGATATACAGAAAATCAGACAGACTAACAAATAGACGGACAAAGAACCAGCAAAAAATAATAAGTAGATATGAAAAATAATAGAAATGTACCAGTAAATGTTAACACAGAATATCCGTTAGATAAATTGAAATATGCCAGTAAATATTAAAACAGAACTACTAATAAGGTACATCTAGAGATAAAATGATCACTTCAACCAATTGATTATAAATCAGGCATCCTAACCACTGCAACCCATTGACTGTAAGTCTGACATGGTAACCACTGCAACCCACTTGTTGTAAGTCAGGTATGCTAACCACTGCAGCCCACTGATTGTAAAGCAGACATGTTAACCACTGCAATGCGTTGATTGTAAAGCAGACATGATAATCACTTTAATGCTAAGTTAAGTATATCAACAGGTAAGGCTGCTTTATCTCCCTTTATTATCTACTCATTTCCCCTATAAGGTAGATCAGGCATTTGATTTAGATATTAGCAAATACTGTCATATCACACACCCATAATGGAACTAATTATTTATATTCCCTGACATCTAGGAATCAGTATTCTTATAGGCACTGAACCAAGCCCTTGTAATATCAAATTAATTTTATTGATGTGATTGTAAAATGAGGATTCAGTCAATAAACAGCCCTGGTAACGTACCAGAGGTACACTCCAGGCAGCTGGCCAGAGCAAATATTGAACCCATGACCCCTGGATGAGTGTGACACTGCCATCTAATGTGGCTTATGGGTTGAAATGATAAACAAGATCCTGGTTTGGTCACATTTTGTGCATCAATTTATCAGTTATTAAAATATTCCACCCAAACCAAAGATCAAGTATGTGTGGATGGCTGGCTGGATGGATGGATGGATGGCACATCAACATAATCCAAACTCTATAATCCAGGGTAAATTTAGACACCTATTTACCATCAGGATGTTATTAATATGATAATGTTATGAGTTAGTATTTGCCTGCATAATTGGGGCCTCATGTGGTTGAGATTTGTCTACATAATTGGGGCCTCATGTGGCTGAGATTTGTCTACATAATTTGGGCCTCATGTGGCTGAGGTTTGTCTACATAATTGGGGCCTCATGTGGCTGAGTGATCAGAGGTGTTTGCCTTTACAGATCACATCTCACTTCTGTTCTAGTCTTGGCTGAGCTAATAAGGTTACAAGAGAAAGCTTTCCAACAGCTTCCCATGGGTGGGTGTTTCCTCCTGGTTTTTCTTCTACCAGAATATACTGGCTGACATGTTAGCTTATCATACTTGAAAATTGTGTTAAATCAAACAAAGACAAAACCTCAGTTATCTACTACATTATTATGTTTATTTGGAAAAATAAATTGAAATTGTAAAAATAAACTATTATTTAAAAACGTTTCAAGATTTAGCTTTAAAATTTCAGATGAGTCAGTTTTGTTATTTTATTTCAGTACATTGCAGTCAAAACCACCCTCATCAGTTTTGTTATCAGTGCTGAAATATTGCAGGTTATAACTGATACCAATTTGTCGTCACTTGGACTGTTTATTTACAGGGTGTTAACAAAAGTATATGATGGTGTGGAGAACTGGACCTGTGTCACTAGATAATGAAAATATAGGGACGGAACTGATAGACCATAATTTTCTCACCTGTGATATAATCAGTTTGATAATGACATCCTTGTAAAATATTTATCTCAATACAGGTTGATTGGGAACAGAAAAGATTTTTTTCAAACGTGTGAGAGCTTGATTTGGAGAAAAGTCTTCATAATTAATTGATTTATAAAAAGTTTTATAATCTTGAGAAATAGATCATGCTGAGAGAAAAGCCTGCAAAAAATACTTGTAGCACCTTTCCTTTTTTCCAGTCTGAATAAAACCAGATCTCTACAATATTGCTTGAGGATCTGATGGACACCGATAATCGGTCATGTTCTTTTGACCATGTGGTTCATCAATCAAATCGCAGCTGAAAATTTAAGAAAGTGACACTTCATTCTGAGCACATCATTACTAACCATAACTCCCCTAACAAAAAATGTAAAACTTTACCTGATAGGCTATTTCAAATAAGCAGATATGAAATTCCAAAGGTCACCCAAAAATATTGCATTTTATTGGTGTCTTTCAGATCTCCAATATAACTGTGGTGATCAGATTTTAATTACATGTACATTTTTTTTTGTTTTTTTCAGTAAGGTTTCCAGGTGGTCAAGTAACCCTATCCACCTGTCTTTATAGATCTCACATTTCACCTCCATCTGCTTTGGGTTTGTGTCTTGGGCTCAACCAATCTGGGTATGTGAGAAAGCTTGTCAGTAGCTTCCAGTGGGTCAGTGGTTCTTCCTGTGGTCTTCACAAGTTCTTCTTCCACCAAACAGACTGGCTGCCATGTATATTCTTTCACGTAGTGAAAAATGGCATTAAACCCACAAAACCAAACCAATCTAACTAGCAATGAAGATATTTGTAAAACTGTACTCTCTTGTAAAGTCAACTTAATGCATTTGATGCATTTTGGTATAGATTAATCAAAGGTATACACAATACACAATGTGTGATTACCCAGGCTAAATAATCTTGGCATCTTAATGCCACATATCCTGTGATATAGGAGCTCTATAGACATCACCTTTTTTGAGGAAGCCACAGATTCTTGGTGGTTAACAAGACAAGGCCTGGTTGGACCTTGTAAATTGTGTCTGAGAGAAATACACTATACTCCAATTGCCAGGGCACAATATAACCTTTTATTATGTTATAGTTACATTAATAATCAACCAACCAAATCACTTTTTATCCTGTCCATCTCTCCCTCTATCCTTCTCTACATGTCCATCTGTCCACACTTGTAAATTTCTGCTTTTTAAATTTGAAACCAGAAGTGACTTTTGAATTCACCTGTACACGATTTCTAGACTGTTTGTTACATATGCCATTTAGGTGTGCAAAATATGAAAGGGATATCATAGTGAAGTAATTTCTTTTAGCCTTTCAACTGTGGACAAGATTAAATGTTGTAACAATTTGACATTTCAAAGTGCTTGTCTCGTACTATACTAAAGAGCCTATCTCAGAGTTCTAGGTTAGATTCATGTAAAATGTTGTTTTTAAATCATTTTCATTTATGCCCTGTAATGTTTCCGTATCATAATTTTAAAAAAAGAAAGGTTATTCACCTTTTAAAAACCACTAAAAAGTGTCAGTTTCCAGGGATCATGTATTAGTAGAAAAGGTGTCAGGTACTGTATCCAGGTGTCTTGTATCACTATAATGGGTGTTAAATACTTTATCTAGGCATCATACATCACCAGAATGGGTGTCAACTACTGTATCCTGACTAGTCTTGTATCACTACAGAAGGGTGTGTCAGATACTGTATGGAGGTGTCATGCATCATTAGTAAAGGTGTGTTATAGTATCCAGCTGTATTGTGTCACTAGAAATGGGTATATTCGATACGGTCTCCAGTGGTCAGGTATCACTAGAAAAGGGTGTGTTTCTTACTGTCTCCATATATCAGGTATCACCTGGAATGGCACAGAAGCTGCATTCCAGGTTTGATGCATCATTAGAAAGGGTGTGTCAGATACTGTATTCAGGTTTCGTGCATCAAGGTCAAGGTCATTGATAGACAAATTATTATGTGGAAGAGTAATCATAATCAGCATAAATAATAAATACAAGGTGTGATAGTTTAATTTGATTGAAATTAATTGCATCTGATGAGATACTCTCCATAATCAAGTACAATTATAATATCAAATATACTTGCTTTTACATGTATAGAGTTCAGCTGTCAAGTACACAGCTCCAGATCTGCTATTGTACCAGCATATTAGGGTTTCTGCACTTTGTTAGCAGTAATCAGTAGAACAAGCAACATAGACCCTGGTTTGCTGGTGCATTATTTAATGACAGACCTGGATCTTTGTTGTTTGCAGTTGGAGTATGTATGACATATGTATGCATTCATAAAAGATGGATGTCTTCTATGACATTCATTATATTTATTGAATTGTTTAAATCTCCACAAACAAAAGTGCAAAATAATGAACTTCTAAATGAGGACATTTTAACAAATGCAGTTAAGAAAACAAATGTCTTAAATTTTGTCTGTGGTGTGAAAGCTTATATATATATATTAGTTTTAGTTTAAAAAATGTTTAATTTCATGTACAATACAACAGTAACCCTAAATGCCCTTGTCTAAAAATGTGTTAATACATACGGTTCAAATTGTAGTGGTCAGTTCCACTTAATTGAAGCTATTTCTGAGTTTGTTCTGGCTTAAGGCTTCTGGATCACAGTATTCTAATAAATAACAAGCTACCAATGAGGGAAACCTTGTATTGGAGTGTCATCAAGTGCAAGAAGCCTGATTTGTACATTGTAGTAATTTATACAAGCCAGACTTCATTCCCACAGCTATTCTGTGCTATATTTTCCAGCAATGAATGCCTTTCACATTTGTCCAAAAATAGCTATTAAAAGCCATTTTAAATTGTCAAGATCAATGTAGAAAAGAATTACCACTATTTTAAAACATATATTGCAAATCTTTTTTTAAAATCTAGTGTCCTTCAAATTCAGCATGATTTTGACATCTATACAGTACATGGTGTTGTGTGCCAAAAGTGGACCTTTAAGTGTGCCACATGTGGACTTTAAGTACTGAGTGGTAGAAGTGGACTTTAAGTACTGAGTGGCACAAGTGGACTTTAAGTACTGAGTGGCACAAGTGGACTTTAAGGACTGAGTGGCACAAGTGGACTTTAAGTACTGAGTGGCACAAGTGGACTTTAAGTGCTGTTTGGCAAAAGTGAACCTTTAAGTGTTTTCATGAAACTACTGAAGTACAGCTTGCCTGGATGCTATGCCATGTTCAATCCAAACATGTACATTTGTGTATTATTGAAGATGAACTTGGAAAAAACACTATGATGGATGTTAATAATATTTATATTTAAGGATTAAATATTTTTTAAGTATTTTTATTGCAATCTTATGATTCTGAAAACAAGTAAAGCAAGTAATCTTATTGGTCAGTCAAATACCAAACTGATAATTTGATTGGTCTGAGCTGCAGGCAAATACTATACTAGTAATCTAATTGGTTAGTCAAATACTGTACTAGTTCTATGATTAGTCTTATACTTTTGTGTTGTTCTGATTAATGTCCTCTCTCCAGGAAATACAGAGTGGAGTGTTAGATTTGCACAATGCCATGTTGATAATGATCCCAATTTATCATGGATGGCAGCATTATTAAGCTAGTGGTTTGCCTTTTGTGAAAAAGAAAACTGTAGCAAATGTTCTGAGTGGATTGATTAAAACTCTTGATTTTTGTTTGCTTGTCTTAAGTCGGGTGTATTACATGTTTTGGCATTGTCTGTCCATTAACTTTTGCTTGATTGGCCGCCCATAACTTTGTAATGGTCAGAGAGAGATTATCATGAAATTTTGCACAAGTATATGTAGATGTCATGAATTTCCTATAATTATTCAACTTTTATTTTGTCTGCAGTTTAAATGTCAAACCTAAGAAGATATTATAAAGAAACTTTAGCCAGTTATAAATAATATACTGACAGTGTTTTGCATACCATAACTAGGCCTCAGCTAAAAGGCTTGTCAAGAGAAAAGTGTATTTTGTGTCCTATTCAAAGTATAACTTTTGAAGGACTGAAGATATTTTAATAAAGGTCTAACCAGTTATATGTAATGACTAGACAGTGTGTAACATACTATAGGAGGGCCCCCGAGTAGCCAAGTAGTCTACAACGCTCACCATTATGGATCACTGCCATCTCACCTCTGTCTGTGTGGGTTTGAGTCTCAGGCTTGGCCAATGATGGTACGTGAGAATGTTTACCAGTAGCTTCTTGAGGGTCAGTTCTTTCTTGTGTTGTCGCTGGTTCTTCCTCCTCCATTTATAATGTCTGCCATGTATAGCCTATATTGTACTGAAAAATGGAATTAAACCCTATAACAACAACAACAACATGCTATAGGTATGTCCTCACCTCAAGATCAAGGTTATAATAAAGAAAAATATAAATCAGTGACCTCTAACCATTTTGGGTGTAACTTTTGAACCAGTTAATTTTAATTTCAATTTTTTTAGCCTGTTTTGTATGTGTGTATGTGTGTGTATGTATGCATGTGTGTGTGTCTATATATATATATATATATAGACACACACACACACAACAGTTTCTTACTTATTTGCAATCATATCTCTGTAGGTCAGTGTCACCCATGGGATAATTAAAATATATGTCCAGTTTCCTTCTTCATTTTTTTTAATCCATACATATATTTTGATTAAACTTTACCTACATCCACACCTCATCATGCAGTAAAAAAGCCACTCTTGAAAAAGTCATTGTCATTGGTGTGGAAAGTTTTAAGGACAGTTGCCAAAGACCATGCTTGCTATTTTCTTTTTAATGTGGAAGAGGCATATGCTGTTTGTCAGTTAAGTTTTGCATTTAGGTTAGGGGCAGTGAAGGTTTGCTTGACACTGTTCTAAATACAATGATTTACAGGTAAACCAAAAAAAAATATTAGTGCAAAATAGATTTAAGCAAAATAGGGCAACATATTTAAATCATATGCATGCCTATAAGTTGGTTGCAACTACAAACTGTATAGACCCAGATCTGCCTATGCATAATGATCGAGCAGATTCGGGTCCATGCAGTTCATTAAGAGTAATGCATTGAACAAACAACATAGAGCTTGATTGCTAGAACATTATGATATAGCTGTTCAGGTCTATGCTTTTAGCTGAACTCAACTTACTAGCAAGTGAAAGTAATAGTTGTTGTAATATATTATAATATATATGTTATAGATGATGTGTGAAATAACCTTCTGACAACTTTTTACATGGTATGTCCACAATGTTTTAATTCTGAAGGTATCTTATTGATTGCATGTAATTTATTGTATCGTTTATTTTACAGGCTGGTAGAAGAGTTATAGATTTGTATGAAGATATTCGAGATGGGCACAATCTGTTGTCTCTTCTGGAAGTACTGGGACATGAACAATTGGTAAAACAATTTCATTAACATTTTCTATTGTATATTTTCTATGATAAACTAGTGTTCAGTCTGATAAAATGTTGATGAATTAGTGGGTTGCTGTGGTGGATATTATTAGTAAATAGTTTTAAAAATTTGTAGAAGTATTGGGTGGACTTGTCATCAAGCATGGACTTATGGACTTGTCATCAAGCATGGACTTATGGACTTGAAATCAAGCATGGACTATGGACTTGTCATCAAGCATCAAGCATGGACTTATGGACTTGTCGTCAAGCATGGACTATGGACTTGTCATCAAGCATGGACTTATCATCAGGTAAAAAAGTGTTCTCTATATTTAAATTCATAATATTTTCTGGTCATTAAATTCAAAGAATTTGATAAATCCATAATATAAATACATTTTGTATGTCTTATTGATGAGCAATTTTTATATTATAAATACTGTGTCGACACAAAATGTCACATGAATTCATTTTTACTATTTTCATTTATTGTATGAGATGTCCTAATGACCAAATTTAGTGTCCTCACTAGATTCACTTTGATTTCATTCACACATAAACATAGTGATTTATAGTATTTTAAGTAGTGCAAATCATAGTAATATGTCAAATTTTCATATAAAAATTGAGCAGATAATTTTTTATCTTTTTAACATACAATCTGTACAACTGGTAGACCAGATATATTTACAACAAACCCTACTATTTAATATAAAACAATATATGTTTAAAATTCTTTCTTCAATTTAATTTTCCTTCATATTTGTTACAGCTATTTGCATACCATCTATATTTACTTAAAAGTTGAGTCTAGATGCAAACAATATAGACCTTGATCTGCCATTGCATAGAGTGTGGACAGATAAGGACATATGTTGTTTGTTCTACTGATTATTCCTAGCATAATGTACAGACCCAGATCTGCTTGCATATTTTGCAATGGTAGATCTGGGTTAGTGCAGTTTGCAGTTTTACCAAAATTACGAATGAGTATATATGGTAATATTTTAACAAAATTATATTATCTTCACAAACTATGCTTGATATTTCTGAGTCACTGTTTATTGGCAAATAAAATGCCATCAATACTCACTTATAAGATGAATCCAACTGCAAGCTGCACAGACACAGATCCCATTGTATAATGTGCCAGAAGATCTGGGTCTCTGCAGTTTGTTAGGAGTAGTCAATATAATAAACAATGTAGACTCTGATCTGCAGGTGCATTATACTAGGACAGATCAGTATCTTTATTATTAGCAGTTTGACTGGACTTGTAAGTGAATGGTAAGGTTATACCTTTAGGTAACATCCCTGCGTACGGTTCATTTGCTACATTATTTATCTGTGTTGTAAGAAAGAACGATACATGAGGCCTTGAATTATGCAGAAAACCTTTTCAAGAAAGTTCCAAACAATACATGAAGTTTCAGTTTTATTTCTGGGACCATATATACTCTATACGATAATCAGTTTATATAAATTCAGAATTTGTAGCCATTTCAGACTTGGCCATTTCAGACTTGGCCATTTCAGACTTGGCATTTCACTCAAATGAACCTCTAAACTTGAATTACAAATTCAAAGCAGCTGTGAAAAATCCCAATTGCATTTTGTTTGCAGAGTTGAATGATACATAGTGTATAACATGCACAAAGCAGGTGCAGTACAAAAATGAAGGAATTGCAACTTTTTAAAGGGAAACAAAACAGTGATTTACAGTTATTGAGGCAGAAAGTATAACCATCCTTTAATCACACAATTTGATATATTGTTTTAAAAACAAAAAATATTTTGTCATGCTCTTACTGTCTTTGATAGATCAAGGGAAGTAAGACCCAGATACGTAATGTATATTCTTTACTTTAGTTGTCTCCCTTTAATTAACTTGATTGTTTGGGCCATAGGAATAAACACTATCTTCTCTTGCAGCCTCGTGAGAGAGGACGCATACGATTCCATCATATACAGAATGTACAGATAGCCCTTGAGTTTCTCAAAAGGAAAGTGGTAAGACTTTGGCTAATGGTAATCTTTATCATTGTTGTTCCAATATTGAAACTTTAGCAATTTTCACATCTCTGGAACAGTTGTAGGGAAGTCACTTCTTTCACATGCATAAACAGTTGAAAATAATAAAGACTTACAAAAAATATTGATGAAACCTGTACATATCCCAGAGAGTTAAAACAAATTGTTTGTGTTTATATGAGGTCCCTCTGTGAGCTGCAGAACAAACTTTTTTGAAAGACATTATAAAAATTTTAATTTTTTGTTATATTTGAATTAGAGATATTAAGCCAAATTACATTACAATAAACCAGGTGTAGCTGCATATAACTGTTATAAGAAAATGACCCTATAGTGAAATGGAGTTTATGTTTTGAGTTTCCTCATTAGCCAATGATAAGAAATAACCTTTTTGAAACATGTTTAAGAGGTGAATTTTGATGACATCACCAAATTTGAATATTCTTTGAATATTTGATGATTTGTACATCAATCTTGTACATAAATTACAAAATTAGCTATTCCATGACAATTTGTAAGAAATTTCCATAGCCCTTGTTAATGTGAATTGAGCAAGTTAGATTATTATCTATGAATTATACCAAGAATTTTTTCATGGTAGGTCATATTATGGCTCACATTGTCAAATTAGAACTTGGATTTTGTCGCTATTTAGCCTTGCTCATTTTTGTTTTGTTGTAACTAGTAGGGCTTTTGTTATGTCTGTATTTATGATCATACTGTTTTCCTTGCACCATTCTATAAGTCTGTTAATGGGTTACTTATAGTTTCGGATAAAGTGTTTTAGAAGCAGTTGAGAATGTTAAATATACAACAATTAGTGATAGCTTGGGACAGAATGGTCAAGTTTGGTGATTTTTGGTTTAATTATGTTATATGAAATTCTGTAATAAACAATTGTTCATTTTTTAAAAATAGACTTGTATCTCCAGCATTCATTACAAATACTTTCTGCCAGCTTTAAAGTTCAGCATATTAGTTAATGATGTTAGCCATCTGTGTTTGTTTTTTTATGAGTTTTGTTTCCACATGACTGCTCCAATGGCCCAAGTGGTTAGAGCGTCTGCCTCTGATGTAGGAGGTCACGGGATTGAACCCACCGAGTCATACCAAAGAGTTATGAAAATGGTACTGGCAGCTGCCTCTTGAGGCTCTCAGCATTAAGAGTTTAGTGTTAGGACTGGTTGGTCTGGTGGATAATGTGATTGGGTGGAAAATGATACTACAAGTCTGCAGCATGATGCCCCAATGATAGACATCATTATAAAGTGCCACACTGTGGACATCAGCAATATGACTGATTTTTTTTTTTAAAGCTGTGGCCAATTCACACACACACACACTCTCTGACAGTATCTGATTTATGATACAGAAATCCCTTGGTAATCAAGCATGATTAAAGGTTGATACTTGTTCTATAAAAGACATTCTTTAATCCAATACTACAAAATTAACTGTTGATCAGTGATCATTGGTGATTCAGTGGATGGTATAAATTAACAATCTATTAGCAAAGGGGTGATATTGATGTAAACCATGAGATGCAGGAGAGGAAAAATAACTGGCTGACTTTGTTGAGTGCCTCGACACAACCTCCACAGCAAACGGTATGGAGATTAGCACCAAGAAAGAAAACAAAATGATGACAAACAACACCAATGGCATCAGTACAGAGATAAGGGTTAGTGGATGGAAGCTGGAAAGAATCACAAAATTCAATTACTTGGGATCAATTATCACAGAGGAGGGCTCCAAACCAGAACTTCTTTGCAGGATTGCCCAGACAACTGCAGCAGTAACAAGGTTGAGACCAATATGGAAATATACCAACATTGCTCTTGGTTCCAAAGTAAGGCTGATGCGCTCGGTTGTCAAATTGATCTTTCTGTATGCTTGTGAAACATGGATGCTCACATCAGATCTAAAAGAAGGATTCAAACCATTAAATGGAGATGCTACCGCATGCTCTTGGGCATCTCATATATTGACCATGTAACCAATGAAGGAGTCCACAACAGGATCAAATGAGCCATCGAACCCTATGAAGACCTCTTGACTACTGTAAAAATGTACAAACTGATGTGGTATGGTCATGTCTCAAGATGATCTGGACTGGCAAAAAAAAAATTTGCAAGGCACATTGCAATGGTGCAGAAGAAGAGTCAGACAGAAAAAGAGGTGGAAGAAAACATTAAAGATTGGATGGGCATGGGATTTGGAGATTCCCAAAGGGCAGTAGAGAACAGGGAAAGATGGAGAGAATTAGTTGTAAAGTCAACTGTGGTGCCCCAATGACCTCATGGGTTAAGGGATTGATGGTGATGATGATGAGTAAAGGGGTAGATAGAATCCATATCAGCCGAGGTTGCCTTGATCAAAGATTTGCGACACATGTGTTAACATGAACTTGTCTAAAATATGAACATCTGAAAAACTTGAATTTTATTTAAATACTGGTACATGAGCAGTCCATTGTATTGTTATTATTATTATTATTTTTATTATTATTATTAGCATTATTATTATAATACCCATTTGATACAGATACAGCCATTCACAGTTCACTTTTTGACAAAACATTGATTTTACTTAATGACCAGTTATTTAGTTAAAACCTTTACTTCAATAGGTCCATAGACATTTTACACTTGATCTTAACATTTAGTGGTGTTTGGATATCTGTGCAGTTATTTTTTGATACAGTTTTCAGTTTAAAAAAATTACAGTCAGAACTGTTGATTACAAATTGCAGTGGTTCCCAGTATTTTTCTCTGAGTTCTCATGACCCAGCTTCCTCACTTTGATAAGTTGTGCCATCCTAAAAATATCTTGGGGACCCTCCAGAATGTCCTGGCAACCCTAATTTGGGTCATGACCAAGAGGTTGGGAACCACTGACATTGTGTATTATCATATCGGGTCATATTGGATAATAGTTCCTGTTTAATTAAGGCATTAATTTGATACATGTACCTTGAAAGTGATTGGAACAAGTCCTAAAAAACCCATTTCTGTATTGACCAATTTAATGTGCTTATATAACATTTCCAATTTGACTGCCTTCTCTCAAATTCCACTGATTTCTCATCAGAATTGTCTCTACTTTGTTGCTAAGATCACCTTACCACTTTTATTTGCTATGACATTCTGCCAGTTACCTTCTTTTGAAGTGAAACAGTCAAACTTTTTTATTCTGAAAAATTGGGAAAATTCTTGTCTTGATAGAGTACAGACAATAAATAATTTGAGATCTTGACACCTAATGGTATTTGGTGAGATTACATGAAGCTAGCTTGTATGTACAGAATATAAAATCAATCATGCTTGACAAATTGGATAATTTAAAACTAACTGCATGGAGCATAATCAAACTGCATAAGCATTATGTTCAAATTATTCAGTTTTGTGGTTTAAAAGACTTAACCTTCCACTGACTGAAATTTTCTGGTGTTACTTAATTGTAGTACCATCCATAATGATGGTGGGGTGGAATCTTCATTGCAGAAAAATTTGACAATAAATTAGGAAGAGAATCATTGGATGTGGTAGTCATGTGATATGATTCTCTTATCATTTATACCCACCCATTTCAGGTTGGGAACATTTTCATGGTTGGTTGCTCATGTTGCTCATGTCTCAGCTATTGGAAGTAGTAGGTAATTTGTATAATTAAATGCAGGTTGTCAATTACAATGACATAATGACACTTTTCCTTGTCAGAGTTGAACTATCTAACCATTACTATTATGTAGTTATGCAGAATATAGCCAAACTATATTTAAATTCTTGTCACTTTGCTTACTTTTTCTTGGAGTATATTTTCTTTGTCTTGTCAGCACTTTTTAATTTCTTGTGTAGTCAAAAATTATATATATATATATATATATATATATATATATATATATATATATATATATATATATATACAAACACACACAGACACATACACATACACACACATAACACATATAGTTTGAAAATGTCACATATCCATTACTGAGAAAGGCTTATTTGTGACGTGTAGGTGAAGGATTAGGATTTTGAATGCAAATTAGGCAATGCATTTATAAATGAAGTATACTTAAGCGAAATGTGAGTCTTTTACTTACTGCACTAGTAGGTCACTTGTAAGTGACATATAGGTGATTTAGGCATTTCACTTATAAGTGGCATATTGGTGAATTGGGCATTTTACCTATAAGTGGCATACAGGTGAATTAGACATTTCACTTATAAGTGACATGTAAGTGAATTAGGCTTTTCACTTATAAGTGAAATGTAGGTGAATTAGGCATTTCACTTATAGTGACATGTAGGTGAATTAGGCATTTCACTTATAGGTGACATGTAGGTGAATTAGGCATTTCACTTTCTAGTGACATATGCTTTAATTATGAGTGAAATGCAGATCAGTCACTTACTATACTTGTATGTAAGTAAGCAACAAATTCCCACTAAATTAACTGAATTTGGCTTTTAAAAAGTTGCCCCCACCTTTGTACAGGAAATTGTGTCCATATATAAAATAGATGTTATCAGTTTGGTATAATGTAAATATGTGAATGACTACCTATCAGTGTTGACCAGATAAAAATCTCATAAATTTCCATTGAAATGACAATTTGTATAATGATATTCATAACACATTACCCTGCTGCTTTGAATTTGAAACAACTTGCTCATTATCAAGTTCCTAACTGAAATGAAACATAAGCAATGACCCTGAACATAATTTATCCAAGTAATAAATAAAAACTTTCTTTCATAGATTCTGGTCAGAATCTGTCATCATCAGGTTGGCCCCTACTACCAAATTTACCGCTCCAGTGGCTTAGTGGTTAGAGCGTCCGCCTCAGATGTGGTAGGTCGTGGGTTCGATCCCCGGCCGAGTCATACCAAAGACTTACAGAAATGGTACTGACAGCTCCCTCGCTTGGCGCTCAGTATTAAGAGGTTAGTGTTAGGACTGGTCGGCCCAGTGTCAGGATAATGTGACTGGGTGGGACATCATGCTACATGTCTGCGGCATGATGCCCCAGTGCTAGACATCACTATAAACTGCCACATTGCAGACATCTTAGCAATATGACTGAAAAATTGTTAAAGCTACGTTAAAAATCCAGATCACATCACATCACATCACACTACCAAATTTTGAAAGCAGGCTTTAACTCACTATTGGTGCAGTTGTGTGGTTTTCTTTTTAGCCTCTAATGGCCATTTTACTTAAGCTTGTAAGTGAATTCTGTCCAAAGTATAATTTTCAGCAAATGAACCTTAGGATATTTGTGTATAGCACATGATGCTAGAAAGGTTAAAGAGCAAACAAAACAAAACCACATTGAGAACAAGTCAGCAGACCACAGTGTTTTAAATTATGGAAATGAAGTGTGGCCAAGTCTTAATTATTATGATAGTATTTGCTTCAGAAATCTTTCAGTTTCAGGCTGTATATATTTGCAGTTGAAACATCTGTCAATGTCAAATAATTTTTCAGTGTCTAGCAATACATTTATTTTATGTGACACAAATGTATGTTTTTTGCCAAATACTATTGTTTTCAATGTAATCATGGAACATAATTTACTGTTGGTTGCTGAGTTATGCCAAAGAAATGGTACTAATTATAGCTGCCTCACTTGGTGCTCAGCATTATGTGGTTAGTGTTAGGACTGGTCAGCCTGGTATCAGGATAATGTGACTGGGTGGGACATCATGCTACATGTATGTGGCATGATGCCCCAGTGCTAGATGTCACTATAAACTGCCACACTGCAGACATTGTTGCAAAATGACTGAAAATTTATTAAAAATCCAAAACAAAGCTGTGAAGCTGATCCATAGCAGCTGTAGAACTGAATAAACAGTGTTGCTGGTCGAGTAGGTGATCAGGCATTGCTGACTGAGATTGATGGGCACTGATTGCTTGATTGACCAACTTGGAATACTGACAGCTTGACTGGCCAGTGTGACTGGTAACCGAGTGTGCTGGTGACAGAGTGTGTAACTCCATAAAGGAAACCTTTTTGCCGTGTGTTAATTTTGGGAGTTTGTAAAACCCAGTGTGGTTTTGGGACTGTAAAGATAATTTGTATATCTGTCCCTCTTGCTTACATAATTTCACCATTTGAGTGAGTACATTTTACAATATGAGTAAAATATTACATTTTGTTTTACTATTTGAGAAAAATACATCAATCTTTTCATTGTGAAATCATTATGAATCATTCACCCCTTGTCCTTGTACTGTGTAAGGTCATTTATTTGTATTTTCATTATTAAGTCTGTGCGTTTTATGTCAATTGATCTAATATTTAGATCATATACATGCACATATTAATCATAATTAATTGCTCATTTAAGTCGTTCATTATTTAACATTGTATTTGTATCACCATCAAAAGTGTTCTGTTGTAAATCCGAAATCCCACCCAGTTATCTTTTTAAACAACTCACTTAAAAAAGCAAGCAAAACTGAAATTGAACTTTGTGAATTTCCTGAAAGAAATGATGAAAAGTGTGGGCCTAATTCTTTCAGTTCAGAAAAAGGGCAATCATACAGCAAATAAAGAGAATCTAAACCACACAAAAGAAATTTTGTAAGTTGTGCAAAAGAGAATACATATTCAATGCTTAGTAAAAGATGTATACACAATCTCAAACTAAACCACTTTTGTCTTTTTTAATGATCTTTTCTTCGTGAGTCATGCTATATATATATATATATATATATATATATATATATATATATATATATATATATATATATATATATATATATTATTATTATTATTACTGACCAATAAAGTATTTTAATTTGACCATTTATACATATTTTTATGAATTAAATTACTGGATTAGCTTGCATAATCTACAAGTCAAGTGTATTTATGGACAAATACAATTTTTCACTGTCAATCTCCAAGATAATCAATGGTGATTAAAATTTGCAATTAATTTCAATCTAGTGATGGAGATATTAAAGCCTTGTTCAGATGTTTGAAATGTTTTATCATTATTAACCGATAACCTTGCAGATGTGCAGAATTTAACATTAAATCCTATTTGCAAAGAAACACAGTTCGGAGAAAGACTTGCACTCTCTTTAAGTACTTCCAGTTCTGGTGACAAAGCTATCCTAAAGTCAGCATTATGAAGATTTACTCTTTTCAAAAGAATTAAAAGTATAGTTGCCAAGAAAGATAAATAATGGAAAGAGGAAAGAAGATTATATATATATATATATATATATATATATATATATGCACACAAAATGAAAATGAAGGCAATTCTAGTATTACATTTCTTGAAAGACACAAACATCATGTACAAAATGTTGACCAGTCTTTGATGACATCTATTTATAATGACTAAATGTATAGAATTAGTTCTATGATTTGTTGCATTTACTTAAATGCTAAAATTTTGAGTAAATCCCTTGCATGTGTAAATACTGTTGTTGATCATTATTATTATTATTATTATTGTCTAAACATAAATACTTAACGTTACTGAATGAAACTGAAAATTGAAGTGTATAATTTCTCCTTGTATATCATGCCAGTTACTATAATAAATTATATAAATATAAACCAGTCAGAAAAAAATGAAATAATTACTTCAAATAATATGCATCCTATGATAGCATGAGGTTGTGTAGAATGTCCAATGTACATATTATAACAAGGAATATAAAACAATAACTTTAAAGTATATGCATCCCATAATAGACTATAATAGTGTCAGCTTGTGTAGAATGTTCCATGTACATATTATAACGAATATAAAACAATCACTCTAAAGTATATGCATCCCATAATAGACTATAATAGTGTGAGGTTGTGTAGAATGTCTCATGTACATATTATAACGAATATAAAACAATTACTCTAACGTATATGCATCCCATAATATACTATAGTAGTGTCACTTTTGTAGAATGTCCCATGTACATACTACTAACAAGGAGCATAATGCCATGAAGCAAATTTTTTTTATAAAATATCCAGCATTTTAAATAATAGCAAATCCAGAAATAAAATATCATGTATTCATTGGGTTTTTTTTGTATGCGTCTTGATTTTGTGTCTCACAAGCCTTAATCTGTTCATCACACTGTGTCTCACTGTCTGTCTCTCTATCTCTCCCCATCTAATTTTCTAATTTTGTTAGTACAATATCAAAAAGAGCAAAGCAGGCACCAGACGCATTTAGTAGCATTGCAGTTGATGTATGATGTGACACTTTCAAGTATGGCACTCCTGACATAAATATTTTATGTAATTAACTATATGTATGATGTAACACTGTCATAGAAACTGTATATGGCACTCATGACATAAATATTTTATGTAATGAACAAGATGTATGATGTGACACTTTCATGTATGGCACTCATGACAAATATTTTATGTAATGAACTAGATGTATGATGTGACACTTTCATGTATGGCACTCATGACAAATATTTTATGTAATGAACTAGATGTATGATGTGAAACTTTCATGTATGGCACTCATGACAAATATTTTTTGTAATTAACTACATGTATGATGTAACACTTTTATATATGGCACTCATAACACAAATATTTCATGTAATTAACTACATGTATGATGTAACAGTTTCATACGAAGTGTATATGGCACTCATAACACAAATATTTCATGTAATTAACTACATGTATGATGTAACACTTTCATACGAACTGTATATGGCACTCATAACACAAATATTTCATGTAATTAACTACATGTATGATGTAACAGTTTCATACGAAGTGTATATGGCACTCATAACACAAATATTTCATGTAATTAACTACATGTATGATGTAACACTTTCATACGAACTGTATATGGCACTCATAACACAAATATTTCATGTAATTAACTACATGTATGATGTAACAGTTTCATACGAAGTGTATATGGCACTCATGACACAAATATTTCATGTAATTAGCTACATGTACTTATAGCTTAAAGTTTATACACAAATTGTTAAAAAACATTCCATCAGTGTTTACATATGTACTTAGGTATGTATTTACGAATGTGTAGGGTTTACCAGCATGTTAGCACAGGCCTTACCATACTGTACAAATTACAGTTTGAATTTGAAAACTTTTACAAGTATAATGGCATGATATAATGGCTAATCTCATAAAGTTACAGTATGGATGGATGGATGGATATATGAATAGATGGATGTGTGGATGGATGGATATATGAATAGATGTATGTATGGATGGATGAATATATGTATGGATGTATAAAATTTTAATGCACACACACAAGCACATATATACACATGGAAAATAATTGGAGGAAACAGTAGAGGAGATGTATTTGATAACAGTTTAAGTAACATTTTCATCTATGCTACAGATCTACAACTTAAATCTCACATCAATGGAGTTTGTTTAATCAATAAAGGCTACTGGATAGTCTCTGACTTTACACATAATCTTTAAAACACACCCACCCCCCCACCCCACACACACACACACACACGCATACATACACAAAAAGATGATAATAGGAGGAAACTGTGGAGGAGGCACACGCTATGTCTGATATCTAGCAGAAAATCTTTGAAAAAGAAGCTACACAATTTTAGGTCAACAAAACAATGCTAGTTACACTCAACAGAATATCCATCATTTTATTTGTAAAAAAATCCACATATACCAATATTATACATAACACACACTCACACACACAAACACAAATACCCCATACAATCACTCAGAATGCACAAATAGAATTGGGTCACAATTAGTACTTCCAGTTCAGTACCCACAAATGTAGTTCTAGTCTACTTAGAATTTCCTCTTTCATTTTGGTGGTGACAGAAGAGCTAGATTCATGCATTTTAGGTAGGGATTTAAAGGTAATTGTTTATTCTTGAGAATATGAACTCAGGGTGTGGTTGGCCTTGTATATTTTGGCAACAGTGCACAGTGAGTAATCAGGCCTTGGTGATGATCCAGAAGTGAAATCTGTGTTCTTTGTACATTCTGCTCTGTTTACAGTCCAGCATCTCAAAACAATGCAGGTCAACCTTTGACAAGAACTTCACCGTGAAGTCATCTTTGAAGGTATTTTAGATTGACATATGATTTGTATTGATAGTCACACAATGGAAAAGTCAGTACTGAGAAACAAATGTCGAGAACATATAGTAAAATTAATTGTGTTATATGTCCAAATATATATACAGAAATAAAATTATTTAAAACAACATATGATAATAGATTTATATGGGAATTTTATAATCATATTACCTCTTAAATAAAAATAAATAATATAAAATATTTAATATTTTTATTTGCATATTATGTTAGCAGAGCTATGAATTTTAATAGAATGATTTCCTTTGGAACTGAACCTCTTACTCAAGACTATTAATTTTGAAATTGAACAATTACATGTTTTCTAAAGTAGTTACGTTCCTTGGTTGAACAATAAAGTTTGTATGACGCTGTTAATTTTATTGTTTTCTTCCTTGATCATTCAGTATAGTACCAGATATGGACTGTAATATAAAGTTTATGAGAATGAAGTCTGATGTTGACCGTAATGTAGACTTCCCTGACAATGATGTGTGATGTAATGTAGACTTCCCTGACAATGATGTCTGATGTAATGTAGACTTCCCTGACAATGATGTCTGATGTAATGTAGACTTCCCTGACAATGATGTGTGATGTAGACTGTAATGTAGACTTCCCTGACAATTATGTCTGATGCAACATAGACGTCCCTGACAATGATGTCTGATGCAAAGTAGACTTCGCTGACAATGATGTCTGATGTAATGTAGACTTCCCTGACAATGATGTGTGGTGTAGACCACAATGTAGACTTCCCTGAAAATGTCCGATGTAGACCTAATGTAGACTTCCCTGACAATGATGCCTGATGTAGACTGTAATGTAGAATTCCATGACAATGATGTGTGATGTAGATTGCAATGTAGAATTCCATGACAATGATGTGTGATGTAGAATGTAATGTAGATTTCCCTGACAATGATGTCTGATATAGACTGTACTGTAGACTTCCCTGACAATGATGGCTGATGTAATGTAGACTTCCCTGACAACGATGTCTGATGTAATATAGACTTCCCTGACAATGATGTGTGATGTAGACTGTAATATAGACTTCCCTGACAATGATGTGTGATGTAGACTGTAATATAGACTTCCCTGACAATGATGTGTGATGTAGACTATAATATAGACTTCCCTGACAACGATGTCTGATGTAATATAGACTTCCCTGACAATGATGTGTGATGTAGACTGTAATATAGACTTCCCTGACAATGGTGTGTGATGTAGACTGTAATACAGACTTCCCTGACAATGATGTGTGATGTAGACTGTAATATAGACTTCCCTGACAATGATGTGTGATGTAGACTATAATATAGACTTCCCTGACAACGATGTCTGATGTAATATAGACTTCCCTGACAATGATGTGTGATGTAGACTGTAATATAGACTTCCCTGACAATGGTGTGTGATGTAGACTGTAATACAGACTTCCCTGACAATGATGTGTGATGTAGACTGTAATATAGACTTCCCTGACAATGATGTGTGATGCTGACTGTAATATAGACTTCCCTGACAATGATGTGTGATGTAGACTATAATATAGACTTCCCTGACAACGATGTCTGATGTAATATAGACTTCCCTGACAATGATGTGTGATGTAGACTGTAATATAGACTTCCCTGACAATGATGTGTGATGTAGACTGTAATATAGACTTCCCTGACAACGATGTGTGATGTAGACTATAATATAGACTTCCCTGACAACGATGTCTGATGTAATATAGACTTCCCTGACAATGATGTGTGATGTAGACTGTAATATAGACTTCCCTGACAATGGTGTGTGATGTAGACTGTAATACAGACTTCCCTGACAATGATGTGTGATGTAGACTGTAATATAGACTTCCCTGACAATGATGTGTGATGCTGACTGTAATATAGACTTCCCTGACAATGATGTGTGATGTAGACTATAATATAGACTTCCCTGACAACGATGTCTGATGTAATATAGACTTCCCTGACAATGATGTGTGATGTAGACTGTAATATAGACTTCCCTGACAATGATGTGTGATGTAGACTGTAATATAGACTTCCCTGACAACGATGTGTGATGTAGACTATAATATAGACTTCCCTGACAACGATGTCTGATGTAATATAGACTTCCCTGACAATGATGTGTGATGTAGACTGTAATATAGACTTCCCTGACAATGGTGTGTGATGTAGACTGTAATACAGACTTCCCTGACAATGATGTGTGATGTAGACTGTAATATAGACTTCCCTGACAATGATGTGTGATGCTGACTGTAATATAGACTTCCCTGACAATGATGTGTGATGTAGACTGTAATGTAGATAAAAAATTCTTCTACACAGGCATAATGAGTATTCATTCAAACATTACAAGACAGTAGGTTACGGGCCTAAAAGTTCCATTATCCCAATATATATGACAGATTACTGTACATGTAGTAGGACAGGAAAAACGTCCTTGAAGGGGTATCTTTTTACATATTCTATATTATCTCCTCATGAACAGAATACTTAAATATCCAATATATATTTGGTCAATTCAAAAATATGCTTGTTTCCCATTTTTCATATACAGCAGATGGTAATAACCAGTTAAGAGGAGATAAAAATGTTTCATAATTTCTGATTTTTTTCTTCATATGAGAAATTGAATTATGTGATTCAAGTTCACTTGTTTTTAAAGTGGCTACTCTTGGCCCCCTTCCCCCTTCTCCAGAACATGCAGGCAGTGGGTGCCTCTGGAGAGCAAGCATATCCTTCAGATGGCCTAGATATTCTTTTTGTCTCTAAAACCCATTTCACTGCACCCTGTACGATAAAAGAGAAAACAAAAGTTGTATTGCAGTTAATTAAAAGTTGCCTTATTTATTGTGATTATTCTTCATGTCATTTATATAAAAGATACATGTACACATGATGAATATAAAACAAACAAGAGTCCCATGTTGGATCTGACATTCAACTTGTTGACAGTTAATAAGTACTATATTTATTCTGATTCTTCTGATTCTTCTTCTTGTTTTTTATTAGCAGACACTTATTCCTTAATATCAAATGAACAAGAGTCCCTAGAAGGGTCTGATGCTCTACTGGCTAACAACTAATAAGTGTTCATATTCTTCTTGTCTTCTGAGTGCAGATACCTATTAATATCAAACAATCAAGAGTCCCTGAAAGTGAATTTCTCTCTTACTTATAAATACTAATACATAATTATTAATACTTAGCTAGTGAAAGAATTAATGCATTCTCCATTTGAATCTATGGTACTGGTTGACTGGCACATACTAGCTATGACCAGAGGGTAAAATAGAAAAATTACATTTAAAGCTGAGCACATTTTGTTTTGTTTTTTATTGTTTTTTGTGAATAAATTACTTTTCTTTTATATCAAAAGCAAAATTGATTATATTAAATAATCTGTCAGATATATGAAAATCAGATTTTGTGCTGTATTTAGCAAAAACATTTATGAATTTTAAATTTTAAAACTCTGGTTTCCAAGCAGTTAACAACCAATGTTAATTTAAAAACTTTATAAAGGAAATATCCTAAATAATGTCCATCAAAATGTATTAACTGTATGTGATAGACAGAATCTGACACAAAAAAAATTGGATCATTCATTTACATACAGAGACCTAACATAATTTTCATAACTGATTTAAAATTTAATAATCAAATCAAAATATGACATAAAAGTACACTGATAATGATTTAAATACATTATAAATTTCTAGATCAGCTCTATATACAATGAAAAACTACATTTAAAACTAAAAAATTGAAAATAACATTTGAAAAATACAAACTAGTGTAACATTAATACTATACACCTGCCCAATGTGTACTAATTTTCTATATTGATCACTGAAATTTCCATCCAGATATATGACCATTCCAGTAGTCTAGTGGTAATATAGACTGTCCATCTCGGATGTGGAAGGTCGCAGGTTCTTACCCTAGCAGAGCTATACCAAAGACTTATACAAAATTTACTAATAGCTACCTTGCTGGCACTCAGCATTAACAGGTTAGTGTTAGGACTGGTTGGCCTGGTGTCAGGATAATGTGACTTGGTGAGACATCATGTTACATATCTGCTGCATGATACCCCAGGGCTACACATCCCTAAAACTGCCAAACTGCAGACATCGTAGTGATATGACTAAGAATTGTTAAAGCTACATTAAAAATCCAAATCACACATTAATTTTTTTTATCCAATTATGTTTGTCACATACAGTTAATACATTTTGATACACATTATTTTGGACATTTCCTTTATATAGTTTTTAAATTAACATTGATTGTTAATTACTTGGAAACCAAAGTTTTTAAAATTTAAATGTATAAATATTTTTGTCAAATACAGCACAAAATCTGATTTTCATCTATCTGACAGATTATTTAATATTATCAAATTTTCAAATGATATTAAAGAAAAGTAATTTATCCACCAAAAAACACAGTAAAAGCAAACAAAAAATGTGCTCAGCTTTAAATATAATTTATTTATTCTCACCCTATGTGCAAGCCCTTTCCAAAGCTTGAGATATAAAACTATTGTTATTCTACAGAAACAATATTTATTGCAGTCAGTGAACCTTAAACCTTTAGGCCCAAAACCTGAAAGGCTTTTTCTTTATCCCTAATGCAAGACATTTATAAAGATTGATTGAAATAATGTTAATATGCGGAAATCAGTTCTCTTCCTTCAGAGAAGTGACATTGACCTTTACCTTTTGACTCCAAAATCAATGGGTTTGTTCCTTACACCAAACAAAAGTGAGCCATAACATTTGGCAAGCAATGATGGATTTTTTTAAGCTTTTAATGATGCTTTAGCATTATATTGGCCTAATGCCTGTCTGACAGTCACTCTGAGGCTGCCAAGCTGGGATGGAATGGTCAGATATCGAACTCACTACTCCTGGATTATGAGCCTGATATCCATACAAGTGAGATACCATGGCAACAACTCAACTTATTATGCAGGAAACCAGTTTCATCTACAGTTAAGGACTTTGGCCTTTGACCTTTTCATCCTCAGTTTAATAATGCTTTTCCTTACCTCAAGTGAAAGCCATCCAGAAAGAATGATAACTGTAGATTTAGGACAACTGAAACTATTATGTAGATATCAAATTGGTGACAGATGCATGTAAGGACAATATATGCTCTGCCTTTTGGCAGGTATGTAAAGATCAGAGAGATTCCAGATCAAAGTTTTGTGCCCATTCCTCTACCATATATTGTAGCTAATCATTAACTACAGGTACAATAGTTGGTTTACACATACTCATTCTGAGTGTCTACCAGATAATCTGAAAACAAAGCAAACATTAGTTTGACTCGAGAGAGTAGCCACAATGTCAGTAGTAGAAAAAGAAACAGTCCTGGCATACACCAGTGTTATATAGACCACAAATACCTCCATATTCTCAAACAGTCCCCACACACAAATGTTACATACATCACAAATTCTTCTCTATTCTCAAACAGTCCCCATACACCAAGGTTATATACACCACAAATACTCCCCTATACTCAAACAGTCCCCATGCAATATTATATATGCACACAAATAACTCCCTATACACAAATGGTACACCAATGTTATATAGGCAAACAAATACCTCCTTATACTCAAATAGTCCACAAACACCAATTTTATATACACACAAATACCTCTCTATACTCATAATGAATGAACAAATTTACATACACAATCACAGATGCATGTACATACACATGTATTCAAAACAACAGATGAGAATAGGTTTAAATGGAATTTTAACACTTTACTCATATAAAAGATCTATTATAAAACCTTATATTTTAATTTCCATATTAAAATAGCAGAGCTATCAATGTTCAAGAGTCCAGTTGTTTGTGGTTTTCAAGCAAAGTGCAGGAACCCTATACATTTTGTTGTTCAATCACAACTAAAATTCCAAATGATGTTGATAAGTACTTGCAGTTGTCTCCCTTAATTTGTCAATATTAGCACTCATGCTAAATATACAAGACAGCAGGTATCATGGTTACATTTCTTCAATGGATATGACAGATCATTTTAAAATGGAAAACGTGTTATAGAAAAATATCTCATTCCTCATTCTATATGGTCTTCCCATGAACTGAAGAAATAAACATGCAATATATATTTGGTCCTTTCAGTATTATGGTAGTGTTCCATTTTTTATACATAACAGATGATATTAGTCAGGTAACTGGAGAGAAAAATGTTTCACATTTGCAGCAATATTCACTGAAAAATAAACTCTTTTAATCCTGGTTATCTTACCTTTAAAGTGGCTGTTTCCACTGTATCTTTCAATGCTTCTTGAAAACAACTTCAAAAATATGCATGGCTCAGTGACTGTAGTACCTCCTAGACAGCAAACCTCATCTACAGCTGTCTTGTTTTGTTTCTTCTCTAAAAGCATTTATGTTACACCCTGTAAGAAAAAGACAGAAATGTTTTATTGTGGCTAACATTTAATAAGTGTTATGTTTATTGTGATTCTTCTTCTTCTTCTTGTCTTTAAATTTGCAGATGCCTATACCTTGATATCAAACAAACAAGAGTCCCTGGAAGGAATTGACACTCTACTGGTTAACAATTAATAAGTGCCATGTTTAATGTGATTCTTTTCCTTTAATTAGCAGATTCATATCCCTTTATATGAAAGAAAACATCATCCTCATTAAGAATGCCTGTTTTTGTAAAATCAACACCAAAATGGCCATATTGGATCTAAAACTGGCACAATACCAAAAGGGCCATATTGGATGTAAAACTGGCACAATACCATAATGGCCATATTGGATGTAAAACTGGCACAACACCATAATGGCCATATTGGATGTAAAAATGGCACAACACCATAATGGCCATATTGGATGTAAAAATGGCACAACACCATAATGGCCATATTGGATGTAAAACTGGCAGAATGCCAAAATGGCCATATTGGATGTAAAACTGGCATAATACCATAATGGCTATATTGGATGTAAAACTGGTATAACACCATAATGGCCATATTGGATGTAAAACTGGCACAATACCATAATGGCCATATTGGATGTAAAACTCTCACAACACCATAATGGCCATATTGGATGTAAAACTGGCACAACACCATAATGGCCATATTGGATTTGAAACTGGCACAATACCATAATGGCCATATTGGATGTAAAACTGGCACAACGCCATAATGGCCATATTGGATGTAAAACTGGCACAATACCCAAATGGCCATATTGGATGTAAAACTGGTACAACACCAAAATGGCCATATTGGATGTAAAACTGGCACTATACCATAATGGCCATATTGGATGTAAAACTGGCACAATGCCATAATGGCCATATTGGATGTAAAACTGGCACAATACCATAATGGCCATATTGGATGTAAAACTTGCACAATACCATAGTGGCCATATTGGATGTAAAACTGGCACAATACCATAATGGCCATATTGGATGTAAAACTGGCACAACACCATAATGGCCATATTGGATGTAAAACTGGCACAATACCATAATGGCCATATTGGATGTAAAACTGGCACAATTTTATGATCAATCAACCTGATATCATAAAATCCTGTTAGTGAACATTTTTAATATTTTCTTTTCAGTCTTCAGAAAAATATCAATGCAAGATCTGATAAAAGTCACTGCATTTTCTAGATCATTTTTTACTGTATTTCTTTTTTTTATGGCAGATAATTCTTTCAGTATTTGTGTAAATAGTGTTTTATTATATCCATTTTCCAGAACTGCTATGAAGTTGTAAGTACATTATATTCATTTTTCTCAATAACCTTACCATCTATTAACATATCTTTTATCTCTCTTTCTCTCTCTCTCTCTCTTGCTCTCTCTCTCCTACTCTGTCTCTGGAAACTAATACACATCTTGCTAAGTTATGCTGATGATGGACTTAATCATTGTCATTAAAATAAAATTATTTCATTGAATAACATAAATGATCATGAAAACATATAATCAAAATGATTTTTAAAAAATATTATCAATAACGGAATATATCCAAACCAATGTTCATGACTTGCAATCTAATAAATTGTCTTTGTATTGGTTAATGACAGTCCAAAGCATCCATCCATCAAAATCAGGTTCATGCAATAATGGTTTGGTTTGATTTTGTGTTTCATGACACCACCAGTGAGATATTTAGGGCTGATGCAACTGAAATAAAGTGCCTTGCCTATATGCATAGTATGGTATCCAACACAGGCTGATCTTATGAGAGGATCTGTACTTGTACCTTTCTCATGACATATCCAGCACTCCACCTACTGAGCCATATCTATTCCTGCTTCCATTAATTGACATGCAACAGGCTTTGGGCCTATTCTGCCCCCATTCATTGCCCTCATGACATGCAAGAGTGTATTTTGGGCCTATTCTGCCTCCATTAACTGCCTTTCATGACATTCAAGAGTGTGTTTTGGGCCTATTCTGCCTCCATTAACTGCCTTTCATGACATTCAAGAGTGTGTTTTGGGCCTATTCTGCCTCCATTAACTGCCTTTCATGACATTCAAGAGTGTGTTTTGGGCCTATTCTGCCTCCATTAACTGCCTTTCATGACATTCAAGAGTGTGTTTTGGGCCTATTCTTCCACCAGTCATTGCCCTCATGACATGCAAGAGGGCGCTTTGGGCTTATTCTGCCTCCATTAGCTGCCTCTCATGATATGCAAGAGGGTGGTTTGGGCCTATTCTGCCTCCATTTATTGCCCTTATGACATGCAAGAGTGTAGTTTGGGCCTATTCTGCCTCTAGTCCTTGCCACTCGTCACATCCAAGAGGGAGTTTCAACCTAGTCTGCATCATTGATCATCCAATTGTCACAGGTTATTACAGGCAAGTAATCCACTGTAGTCAGTTTCTTTTGTGATTCATGGATGACATCCTGGATTATAACCTACTAATAGGTATATTAAGATGGTGTCATTTTTAATAATCTAGCAACTCACCCTGTCGGTCTTATTCAGGTCAGTAGAAATAAATGAATTGAGTACTAACTGCATTATGTGCAACAACTGCCTGAATTTGACCAATATAGTCTCAGTCTCTCACTATAAAGTGTCTTAGTATAACAGTCTCTCACTTTAAAGTGTCTCACTATAACAGTCTCTCACATTAAAGTGTCTCAGTATAACAGTCTCTCACTATAAAGTGTCTCACTATAACAGTCTCTCACTAAAAATGTCACAGTATAACAGTCTCTCGCCTCTCATTATGAATTATTAGTGCAACAGTTTCTCACCGTATATCTTTCACTACATCAGTCTCTCACTATTAAGTATCTCAGTATAAGTCTCTCTCACTACAAAGTGGCTCAGTAAAACAGTCTCTCACTATAGTCTCTTTATAACAGTATCTCATTATAAAGTGTCTCAGTATAAGTCTCTCACTATAATGTTCCTCTCAGTATAAGAGTTAGACTGTCAGTATAAAGTGTCAGAAAAAGTCTCTCACTATAAATTGTCTCAGCATAACAGTATCTCACTTTAGAATGCAACATTATAAGTGTCTCTCACTTTAAAGTGTCTCAGCATAAAAGTCTCCCTCTATAAATTGTTACCAATATACTAAGGTCTTAAACACTATAACAGAGACAAGTGAAACCAACAATTTAAGTAAAATTAACAAACAATTTATTTCTCTAAGTTACAAAGTTAAAGTTCAAGAGGAACAATTAAATCCCAAATAATCCTAAATCTTCCTATCCCAAGTCCAAAATATAGAATTTATGAATGAATTACAATAGCCACGAATGTACTGATGTACCAGGAGTATTTAAGTCTTGAACTAAAAGTCTTGAATGCCCTGATGTACCACAATGACAATTCAGAATGTCTTTGAATGAGTTATTCCTAACTGCAAAGGAGTGTTTTCATCCAACACATCAAAAAGTACTCTGTAATTTGAATGAGTAATTTCAATAAATAATCCTTTCTGAATTATATTTGAATGCAACAGTAATTGATTCCACAGACTGAACTTTAGATAGGACTGAAGACATTGATTACAAATATCTCATTTTATATATCTTAGACAGAAAGACACAGTGATCACATGCAAGAGGGCTCTCAAAACTCACTTATTTCGACTGCAAGAACAAACTTAAAGATCTAATAATGTTTCCTGCCTGAAATATCCTCAGCATGTTTTTATTTTTTAATGTTTTTTTCTAATTTCATGGTGTTTGTTTTTGTAAAAATATTATTATGTTTTTTATCGTATAGGTGTTGTCTAATGTTATAAAGTACTTAGAGCTTCTAAAGATTATGCACTATACAAAGTCCTCATTATTATTATTATTATTGTTATTATTATTATTATGTGGCAATAGCATTTTCTAAAACTAATGGAAAATTCCAAATTATTGCCAATAAGTTTACTTCCAGAACATATCATGTTCATAAATAAAATTAGGCATTGAACTCAAGTTTTAGTAAATATCCTAAAAAAACAAGACAAAAGCCAGGTAGGCCTAACCTCTACCCTCAATCACAGACAAAGGTCGAGTACACAATATAAATATACATAATAAAAGTGTCTTACTTAAATAGTCTCTCATGATAAGGTATCTCAGTATAATAATCTCTAATTATAACATTCTCTGACTATAAAGTGTCTATGTATAACACAGCCTATCATTATAAATTGTCTTAGTATAACAGTGAACTAGTAGAGTGGACTCCAAGAGTGAAAGCTTCATCTTTACCCCAAATGCAAGCCATCCACAAGGACTGGTTTATATCTATCATCTATAAATAATGTTAATGCAAAATCCAGCTTTTTTCTCAGAGTGGTATTAACTTTTGAACTTGAAATCACTTGAAAATATTTTCAAGTCATCAAATATGTACAAACAAATCAATGAAATTAAATTTGGCTGCTTCATGTGGTTTTTGATTATCAATGCAAATTTTTTATCTAAAGTGGGTAGCTTCCCCTTGTCTAAAAAAAAGAAGGAAGGGTGGTAGTAGAAAAAAAGGAAAGGGGACGAAACAGCCATCATACAATATTTACCTAACACTTAAGGATACATGGTAATAATTGTATGGAAAAATGGGAACCAGTCTGGAAATGGGTGAAGATAAAAGAGTATATATGGGTTTGGCTGGTCAGGAATGGTTGATAATGAGAGATCAATTTTAGTAAAAAGTATTTTTGAGTGCTCATGCGCTAATTGTAACTGGAAAAATATAAAGACATTGTTATATTGATGGAATTTCATTCCTTTGACAGTCTTGAGTTTGAAACTCTCATTACTGAAAGGAACACCTGACTCTTTGGTGCAGAATTGAAAGCACATGTTTCAAACACATGCAAGTCTAGAAAATACCTCAGCTCATATCCTTTTCTTTACACAGAGCTGTCATCTAGGAAACATCTATACTGATAAATATAGGTTTCATCATGGACACTCAGAAATTCAAAGTTATTGAGTTTTTAATATCATGGTGTTTACATAGGTTTAACATGGGAACTGAAGTTTGGAAACTGAATTAATACCGTGAGTCCTTCAATATTCATCTCTTTTTCTTCCTAAATAATACAAATTGTATAATGCGCATATGTTTTGATATATATGTGCAACTTAAAACTAATTTAAATTAATTTGAACTAATTTGCAGGAGCTCTCATGCAACACTGCTTTCGAAGTCTGCTAATTCATATAAATCTTGCATCAATCCTGCATTCACGTTCCCTGGCAACATCTCTGATTATGCATTGAGGTCAAAAGAATGTAGTGGTACATGGATATGAAATGGCATATTTTCCTGATTCTACAGTCCAAGTATGACAACTATACACCCCATGGATATGCCATGGCATATTTTCCTGATTCTACAGTCCAAGTATGATAACTATATATCCCATGGATATGCCATGGCATATTTTCCTGATTCTACAGTCCAAGTATGACAACTATATATCCCATGGATATGCCATGGCATATTTTCCTGATTCTACAGTCCAAGTATGACAACTATATATCCCATGGATATGCCATGGCAGACTTTCCTAATTATACAGTCTAAATATTAAAGCTATATATCCCTCCATGGCTTGCTACATGTTATCTTATAGAAAAATGAAAACATTAGCCATGATGATGGCACCATTTGCATAAGTACCAAACTAAAGCAGGCGAGACAAAGATGAAAGAATCTTAATGTTTTGTTTTATTCTGAATATTCAACAGTGGGAGAATCACTGTGAAAAACTGTGACAAAATACTAATGTCCATTTCAAAGTATGCCCTGAAGTACCTCACTGTGTATACACAAATATATGCCCTGAAGGACTTCACTGAATGCACACAAAGTATGCCTTGAAGTACCCCACTGTATTATACACAATGTATGCCCTGAAGTACCTCACTGTGTATGCACAAAGCATGCTATGAAGTACTCATGATATGCACACAAATTATGCCCTGAAGTTCCCCAAGTATATGCATAATGTGTGCCCTGAAGTACTTCACTGAATACACTCAAAGTATGCCTTGAAGTACACCACTGTATATACACAATGTATGCACTGAAGTACCTCACTGTGTATGCACAAAGCATGCCATGACGTACCCATGTTATCCACATAAAGTATGCCCTGAATTACCCCACTGTATTTGCATAATGTGTGCCCTGAAGTACTTCACTGAATATACTCAAAGTATGCCTTAAACTAACCCAATGTATATACACAAAGTATGCCCTGAAGTACCTCACCGTGTATATACAAATTATGCCATGAAGTACCTCACTGTATATACACAAAGTATGCCCTGAATCACCCCACTGTATATGCATAATGTATGCCCTGAATTACTTCACTGAATATACTCAAAGTATGCCTTGAAGTACCCAACGGCATATACACAATGCATGCCCTGAAGTACCTCATTGTATATACACAATGTACGCCATCAGGTACCAACGATATGCACACAAAGTATGCTCTGAAGTACCCCACTGTATATGTACAATGTATGCCCTTTAGTACCTTACCGTGTATACACAAAGTATATCATGAAGTACCGATGGTATACACACAAATTATGCCCTTAAGTACTCCACTGTATATGCATAATTTATGACCTGAAGTACCTGTGTATACACAAAGCATGCCATAAAGTACTAATGGTATATACACAAAGTATGCTTTGATGTACCCCAATGTATACACACAAAGTGGATGGACAATACCACACTCATCCTGGTTAAGAGTGATGCTGAGTGTAGCTCAGTGATAAAAACATGTGCTGCTGAAATATGATCTGTGCTGCAATAACAATGCCTAAACTTAAGCTAGCAACTAACTGTTAATAAAATTCACATATACCACAGTGAAAGAAATTCACATACCTCACTGTTAAAGAAATTCACATATCTTACTATTAAAGAAATTAATGTCTGCATCACTGTTAAGGAAACCCACATGTATCACTGTTAAAGAAATTCACCAGTGTCATTGTTTTTCACATTCATCTCTGTTAACGAAACTCACATATATTACTGTTAAAGAAATTTACATATATTACTGTTAAAGAAATTTACATATATTACTGTTAAAGAAATTCAAATATCTCACATTTCAAGAAATTCATATCTGTCGCTGTTAAAGAAATTCACATATCTCAGTGTTAAAGAAATTGACACGTTTCACTATTAAAAAACTAACAATTATTTCTCTGTTATAGAACACTGTAAATCAAATTCTCATAAATAACTGGTAAAGAAATTCATAGTTCCCAATGCTGAAAGCTGGCTTCATGTGTAACACCCCAGGCTTATACAAAACAAGGATTTTGTCCAATACAGTCTCTCTCCCACTTTTTAATCAAAGGCCTAAAAATCTCTAAAACTGAGCTGTCAAAAATGGCTCAGCTACCAATGGCATCATCTTCTTCACTCAATCTCAGTGGGGAAAAAACAATGACAGCAATAATTAGAGACCAACATTCAACAAATGAGTGGCCAAGTTGTCTAAAGTGCTCACCATTATGGATCATTGATATCTTACCTCTGTCTGTGGGTTTGAGTCTCAGGCTCAGTTAATATGGGCACATGAGAAAGCTTGCCAGTAACTTCCCATGGGTCGATGGTTCTTCCTGTGGTTATCCCAGGATCTTCCACCACCAGTTAAGCTGGCCACTTATCCATAGCCTATCTTGTTCTGAAAAATGGCATTAAACCCCATAACAAACTAAGCTTATTTTGGGTTCTTCTTTACTTCAGTTACAAACCATTCACAAATTTTTATAACTATACATGGCAGACAGCTCAAGTCATTGTGTTAAGGCCATTTTCCTTCTTGAGTCAGTGCATTTTGATTAATCCTGACACTAAGTGCAAAGGCCTAGTAATTTTAATACAACTCTTTGATCTTAAACTAAGTAACAAAAAAAAGCAAAAACAACACATTTAGAAAACTTTAAAAAAATTGATTTCCCTACAATACAATGTGAAACTTTAAAAGGATCTTACTTTATTGTAAATTAAATCATAAATAATCCTAAATGTTCTACTACATCTTCAAAAGTGTAGATTATTCTAAATGAATCCCATTTGTGTTCGAAATGATTTCTTATCTTGAAAGTGAAGATAAAAAAGCCTGAAATAGTGTTGACGTTCTAATAATCTTGATGAATCACAATGATATAGTCCAAAACATCTCTAAATGAACTCATAATAATCATAAAATAGTGATTGAGTCTGAAAGAATTATTGAATACTTTGTAATTCCAGTGAATCCTTAAAATAAATAAATTCTCTCATATTAAAACTGAAATCAAAGAAAACTTTTTACCTACAAATAATAATAATCTTAATAAATAATCTTCCTTATGCCAAGTACAAGCCATTCTCAAAGCTTAATGACTGGACATGGTAGAAAACTCATGCTATTGTGTTGAACCCATTTCAGTGTTTGAGCCAGTGGCCTTGACCATTGACCTCTTGACCACAAAATCAATAGACTTCTTCCTTTCAAACCACCCACAAAGTCTAGTAACCATAGATGGAACATTCAAGTTATATTTCAGAAACCATTTTCATTGTTCAGTGACAGTGACCTTGATGGTTGATCCCAAAATGAACAGAAATCTTCTTTAGGCCATATGGAATCTACTCTCAAAATTTAATAACTGCAGATTGCAGAGAAATTGGGTCTTTGTGCAGAAACTACCTGCTTTGTGTGTCCTATTGCTATGGACCAGGTATGCATGTCCTAGTGTCATAGACTAGATGTGTGTATCCTACTGCTATGTACTAGATATGTGTGTCCTTCCAATATGGACTAGATGTGTGTGTTCTACTGCTATGGACCAGGTATGTGTTTCCTACTGATATGGACTAGGTATGTGTGATCTACTGATATGGACCAGGTATATGTGTCCTTCTGCTATGGATTAGGTATGTGTGTTCTACTACTATGAACCATGTAGGTGTGTCCTACTGCTATGGACCAGGTATTTCTTTCCTACTGATATCGACCAGGTATGTGTGTCCTCCTGTTCTGGACAGGCTATGTGTGGCCAACTGTTATGAACCAGGTATGTATGTTCTACTGCTATGGACCAGATATGGGTTTACTACTGCTATGGACTCAGTATATGTGTCCTGCTGCTATGGACCAGGTATGTGTGTCCAGCTCCATTGGACCAGGTATGTGTGTCCTACTGCTATGGACCAGGTATTTCTTTCCTACTGATATCGACCAGGTATGTGTGTCCTCCTGTTCTGGACAGGCTATGTGTGGCCAACTGTTATGAACCAGGTATGTATGTTCTACTGCTATGGACCAGATATGGGTTTACTACTGCTATGGACTCAGTATATGTGTCCTGCTGCTATGGACCAGGTATGTGTGTCCAGCTCCATTGGACCAGGTATGTGTGTCCTACTGCTATGGACCAGGTATTTCTTTCCTACTGATATCGACCAGGTATGTGTGTCCTCCTGTTCTGGATGAGCTATGTGTGGCCTACTGCTATGGACCAGCTATGTGTGGCCTACTGCTATAGACCAACTATGTGTGTCTTACTGATATGAACTAGATATGTTTCCTACTGCTATAGACCATGCATGTGTGGCCTACTGCTATGGACCAGGTATGTGTGTCCTACTGATGTGGACTAGATATGTGTGTCCTACTGCTCTGGACCAGATATGTGTGTCCTACTGCTATGTATTAGACATGTGTATCCTACTGCTATAGACTAGATATGTGTGTCCTACTGTTATAGGCCAGGTACGTGTGTCCTACTGCTATGGACTACATATATGTATCATACTGATATGCACTAGACATGTGTGTCCTACTGCTATGGACTAGATATTTAATAACTGCAGGTTGTGGATAAATTTGGTCTTTGTGCAGAAACTATCTGCTTTGTGTGTCATATTGCTATGGACCAGATATGTGTGTCCTACTGTTATGGACTATGTATATGTGTCCTACTGCTATGGACTAGATATATGTGTCCTACTGCTATGGACCAGGTATGTGTGTCCTACTGCTATGAACCAGGTATATGTGTCTTACTTCTTTGGACCAGCTATGTGTGTCCTACTGCTATAGACTAGGCATTTGTTTCCTACTGCTATGGACCAGGTATGTTTGTCCTACTGCTATGGACCAGGTATGTCCTCCTGTGCTGGACTAACTATGTGTGTCCTAATGCTATGGACTAGAAATGTGTGTCCTACTGCTTTGGACCAGGTATGTGTGTCCTATATGTGAGCAGCACAATACCACATCATCGTTACAGTTTATTCTGTATGTGGGATGCCACTTCCCCAATGCTGACTTAATGTTCCAAAGCTTATTTGTGGAGTTTTGTGGACATACGGTCAGAAAGCAGTAAAGTGGTATACCGCTTTCTGCTATTGCAGTAGGGACATAAAAATGTAAACAGCAAAAACTGAAAAAGATCTTCAGGAAGATGAACCCTTCCAAATAAAACTAAACATGTGGTCCTAAATCTAACAGAGAAGGTAAGGATATTCAGATTCCTTGAAGAGTATATAAATAAAGAGAAAGGTATAAAATATAGTCTTACAGCATATCGATCAAAGATTATTGTAGAGATTGCAGTCTATAAAACTGTCTAAAATTTTCTCTGATTTTTTTTCTTCTTCAGATTTAAAACCTTTCTAACTGAAACACTTATGTTCTCACAGAGGCCAAGTTGATACACTTACAAAAATGTCTTCCACTGTTAGTGGACAATATAATGATATGCACTGTGGTCGAGTTTCACCCTTCGGGAGGCAGGAATGGGTCAGGCATATGTTTCCAATACAATGTAAGTGGCACCATACCTTCTCATCTGTACAATTTGTTCCATATGAAGGATGCCACCTTCGCCAATGTTGATTTAATGTTCTAAAGATTATCTGTACAGTTTTCGTTCCACATATTTGCCAAGTAGACATGTAATATGAATTAATATAATATTTGAAGCCTCTGTAGAAAATCTATATTCAGATGCTGATGACTGCACAGAAGCCTTGGCTGCTACACCATCCTTGTATACATTCACCAATGTGATCAGGCCACCATCTTGTTTCTGTAATATTTGGGATATTATTAGTATGCCACATTTAATACCATTTTGTCCAATATAATATCAGGTTGTAAAATGTTTTACCAGGTAGTCAAATTTAATATCAGTTTGTCAGACTTAATGCCATGATGTAAGTGTTATGTATAACTGTTGTTGGTATATTTAATTTGAATTGTGGAATTGATCTTAATTCATAACTAAGGGTTGGAGTTGGGCCTACCTGAATAATGTCTTTTTTATAAACAACATATTATATCACTATTTTTTATCTCTGATTTTATATCATATATTAAAATCATTATTATTTGGAGGTAACATGTTTATGTGGGCTTTTGACCATGGAAACTTCTAGAAGGGATCTCATTTATGAAATTGATGGGAAAAATGATCACCTCATCATGGTTCTGTTATTATGTCCTAGGTTTTTATATTAAGGTTGATTATATTAGAATTACTCATTCTATTTTAACATCAGTCTTTAAAGGAATCAATTTTATTGTATTTCATTTAATAATTAAGAGGAATTATTTATTTAAATTATTCATTAGAATTAAAAAGTGCTTATTAATTTGCAAATAAAACAATATTTTAGAATTGTTGTGAATTGTTCAAGAACATTTTGTACGTTATTATTGTGATACAACAAGACTGTTGACACCTTAGCACACTTGAAACAATGGAAAAGTGGTTCAAATACTGTCCACAGTGTACCACATGTAAAGGCCATCTATCTTTACATCAATAAAACTTTTTATTCAAATTAGGTTTAGCAACAATTACATTCTGTGAAAGCAATTTGAAGATATAATCATAATTGCTTTTGGACAGAATTAAATGTAGATTAAAGATTTGAATATAGCTTTAATTATTTTTTGTAAGCTGAAGACTTTTTCCAGTGCTGTGTAGAGTTGAATGGCTTCATCTTGTTAACTGTCTCTTTAATGGGAATTATGGTAACAATAACAGGATAGTGGAACGTATGCTAATAATAGAAGTATACTGGGATATATGGTAATAATATCAATATAATGGGATGTATGGAATTAATAGCAGGATACTGGTAAGTATGGTAACAATAGCAGGATACTGGTATGTATGGTAATAATATCAATATACTGGTGTGTATGGTATTAATAGCAGGATACTGGGATGTATGAATATAATATCAATATACTGGGATGTATGGAAATAATAGCAGGACACTGGTATGTATGGTATTACTAGCAGGATACTGGTATGTATGGTAATAATATCAATATACTGGGAGGTATGGTATTAATAGCAGGATACTGGGATGTATGAATATAATATCAATATACTGGGATGTATGGAATTAATAGGAGGATACTGGGATGTATGAATATAATATCAATAAACTGGGATGTATGGAATTGATAGCAAGATACTGGTAAGTATGATATTAATAGCAGGATACTGGTATGCATGGTATTAATATCAGGATACTGGTATGTATGGTAATAATAGCAGGATCCTGGTATGTATGGTAATAATAACAGGATACTGGTATGTATGGTAATACTAGCAGGATAGTGGGATTTATGGTAATACTATCAGAATACTGGGATGTATGGAATTAATAGCCAGTATTAATGGTGGCGGAAGAACCCGGGAAATCCCCGGAAAGAACCACCAACCCTCGAGAAGCTACTGGCAAGCTTTCTCACATAACCACATTGGCTGAATCCGAGACTCGAACCCATGCAGACAGAGGTGAGATGGCAGTGATCAGTAAAGGAGAGCGCTTTAGACCACTCAGCCACTTGGGGCCCCAAAAATAATTGCAACAATGAACTTAAATACATTAAAAATTTGTAGACCAGGTCCATCTACACGTGAAAAGTTACATTTAGAAATAAAACATTTAAGAAAAAAAGAGACATTTGGAAACTACAAAGAGTATCATAAATGATACATTATACACAAGTCTATATTTAATAATTGTCTAAGTTCATAACTGAAATGTATATGAAGAAACTATTTTCCTTTCTTCAGTCTGAGTGACCTTTACCTTTCTACCACAAATTCAAGAAGATTTTGTTCCTCCTCCCCCAAATGCAAACCATCAGCAACGTTTGGGCCAGGTCTGTAATGTGAAACTAAGATTGTGAGAAAAAATTATTCTTGTTGCAGTCAGTGACCTTGACTTTTGACCTTTACACAATTCCAAATGATTTGCCTCCTACCTTACACAAAATGCAAGCAATCCACAATGTTTGGCGGAGGTATGTCAAGCAGAACTAAAGTTTTCCTCTTCTTTCAGTCAGTGACATTAACCTTTGACATTCATTTTTACTCCAAATTCAAATGGGTTCTTCCACACACCAAAGGCAATCCATGTATAAAGGCTGGCAAACATAGGAAAACTGGTGTTATTGTGCAGAAAAATATAATGTATTCAGTGGTCTTGATCTTCAAGCTTTTGAACACAAAATACACACATTGCCCTCTTGTCTACATCATGGATGACCACTGCAGTGGCCTAAGTGGTTAGAGCACTTACCTTGGATGAAGGAAGATGTGTTTTGATCCTCAGATGAGTCATACCAAAGACATATAAAAATGGTATTTAAGAGTTGCCTTACTAGCCATTTAGAGGTTAGTATTATTACTGGTTGGCCTAGTGTCAGGATAGTGTATCTGGGTGGGACATGAAGCTAAATGTCTGTGACATGATAACACCATGCAAGACATCACTATAAAATGCCAAACTTCTTGCAAGTTAAAAAAAAAGAAAAAGTTAAAAAGAAAAATACAAAATTATAAAAATATATGGCCAAAGCTTGTTATATAAACTCCATATCGATAAAAGGATTTTAATTAAACCTTTGAACATAACTACCCTTTTGGAAAAGTGACTGATATGTCTTTATATACTATTCTTTTAGTGTGGGCTTAAGAAGGGAACAAATGTGCTCACAAAACATGGATGTTCCATCATAATGTATGAAAAGTAACCTAGATACAAAACCCAACCAAAGTGTAATATCTGGATAGCTGGACAAGGGTAACACTGCATGATCCTATTAATGTCATGGTGGAGAATAAAAATCCACAAACAGTAAATTATCATCCAGGAAACTGACAGCTATTTACATTACGAGCCATACACTGTTACATACCAGCATTGTCAAGACAGCCATTTTAATGATCAAATCTCATGACAGTCCCATCTTGATACAGATGTCTAGTTAGGGCTGAACAGCTGCAAAACCTGACAAAAAAACAACAAAAACATTCATATTTTATAATGCATTAAGTCATTGATATCATGGACTCAACTGTAAATATTCATACATGTATACAGCTACATATCATTTTATGTCAGCACTGTTGCACTTACAGAACTTGCAATCGTATGCACATAGCTAAATAAGCCAACACAAGACAATAAATGTCTCCACAAGACATAGATACTCCCAACAATCTAATACCAATTAAAGGTGAAAAATTCTAAGTTAGCATAGGACATATCTCAGTGTAATGCAGCTGGAAAAAGAATCAAAATCAAACATGAAGTAAACATGTTTTAAGGCAAACTCTATGAAAATTTTCACTGCTCAGTATGTGGTTGATACTAATTTCATAACTATTAAAAATTTTACATAGAGAAAAACTTAGGCCTCGTGGAAATATCTTGAATGTAGGGCAAATAAAGAAAGAATGCAAGCATAATACAAAATGAATGCAAATAAAATGAACAATAAGGAAAAATACGATGAGTATATTTGTTAGATAAGAGGCCCAAGTGAACCTCATATCATTCACCTGGCTTAAATAACTTAACAGTTGACTTTTGTAGTATGTTAATTTTCCATTTTTACTACAGTCTGATACCAATTGTTTTCCAAAAAGAGACATATATTTAATTAGTAGCCTAAAGAGTCATGTGACTCTTGGTAAATGAAGGAAGTGTTCAGGAGAAAAGCATGTTGGAATTCATCTTCTACTGAATTTTTTTTAATGAATGGCTTGCAAGGGGAAGAACTGTAAATAAGCCTGTAATTTGCAATAGACAAGGGTTTCTTCCCTTTCTTTCCTTAGTGACAGAAACAATTAATTTAATATAGGAAGCAAATTATTATGAAGAAGAAACTGAGTTCTAGATACAGTGTATGCTGAATTCACTTAATTGACAGGTTGCTCATTGGATATCCTGATGATACAAACCTATTTACTAAGTTTGATACAAATCTAATTATAAATAATCACCAAATTGCTTACAACCTCAGCCAATCACGTCCATTATCACCTCATCAATATGTGCTAATCCTGCACAAGACTGTACTCATCTTAGATCCTGACTATTTCAATCATTTTACTGACTTTGCTATAAATCATACCACAAATACCATATCTAGACTTAAAACAAGTTGACACAATGTGATGCAAAATCAATTCATTAATGTGTGGGTTTTGGTAAGTAATAAACTCAAGTGAGATCTTGATCAAATAAGTCTCTAGCACATGTCTGATCAAAACTGGATCATGAATATAGCTGCCAGGTTAGGTTACAATAACAACCAATTATCACCTCATCATTAACATGCATTGATCTTTATCAGACCAGACAAGATCATTTATAGTCTGATGAAAGTCAGATCAGAATAATAACCTGTTTAGTGGTAACATACTCAGCCAGCCAGATGCAAGACTACCTCATTATTATGTGTATATCTTGCCTGTTATTAAACTTGTTTGTGATCTGAATTATACATAACCCTGAATTCCATGTTTAATTAAGGCTGGATAAAACAATGTGTCATCCTAAGTAGCAGCATGAGGCCCATGTGGGCCTGATATTATTCACATGGCTTACATCACTTAACAGCTGACTATATCTCACTAACCTGGAATTATTGTAGTTGTAAGCATATATATTCCAAACTGAAAGACACATGATCATAAAATAATCTCATTTCCAGCTAAGATAAACTAGCAAGCATACATAATCAGATGCAAGATCGTTTCAGCAATATGTTGGATTTTGCTTCTCAGTGAAGTCATTCAACATATGCATGTTGTAAGCATAAACATTCCAAACTGGATCAAGACTGGATCATAAATATGTTTTCCAGAATCTCAGACAATCAGATACATGATTACCACATTAAAAGGCATGTATCATGACATTAACAGGAATGTATCTCTCTTAAGTCAGGACTTAAGCTTTATCAAAATTAGACCAGAAACATGGCCTCTGTAACAGTGGTAAAAAAAACTTAGGCAATTAATGCGGCAACAGGCTAAGCCATCACAGTGATAACAGGCTCAGCCATCAAAGTCATAACAGGTTCAGCCATCACAGTGATAACAGGCTCAGCCGTCACAGTGATAACAGGCTCAGCCAATCAAAGTGATTTCAGGCTCAGCCATCATAGTGATAACAGGTCCAGCCAATCAAAGTGATAACAGGCTCAGCCATCACAGTGACAACAGGCCCAGCCAATCAAAGTGATAACAGGCCCAGCCATCACAGTGATAACAACCAATGAGATGGAAGACAACACTAGTAAGATGAATATATCTCATGCATATTAAAACTTGTCAATGATAATCAGGATAAAATCTTAAATCCCAAATTGGATCAAACATGTGGCTTGTAGAGGAGTAGCAAGCAATAGACACATGGTAATGACATAAGCTCACTCAGCCTTACTGCCAGGCAATCAAAAGTTTCAGAGTAAAGTAACTTGACAACATGTGCATCTTCAGGTGACGACCATATTATTTACCGAGTTACATGGCATGCCAAACAAAAACTGTAGTCCTAGTTGCACTAACTAGATTGAGTGCTAGAAGGAAGTATGGACACAGGGATTCCTATACACATCTCCACTATTCAGACAGGGTTAGATCTAGTCAAATACTTCACCAACAGTGAATAAACAGAAATGACTCATACAAGTCAGAACGACTACTCAACTCAAGCTGACCTTTTGGGTTCATTTCTTGGTTGACCCCAGGGGAACCATCTGATTTAAAATTTTGTGAGATCCAGAATAGGTTCATCATGAATACAATTATTGAATCATATATCAAAGAGTTGCATTTCTTTCATTTTACAGTTACAATCAGTATTAAGAATTGTGTAAACACATTCTCCAAAATGGCAATATATTCAGACAATCAGATACAAACCCAACTCACTAATATTTGTTGATCTCGCTTGGCCAACTTCAAAGGGTTTCTCTGCATTCTTTCTCCACTTAATATATTTTCTATCCTGTAATTTCCTACTGCCTCATCTGACAGTAGCTTTCCAGCTTCCCAATGGTACTTCCCACAGTTTTCCTGGATTCTTTCTCTACTTACTGACTCCATATATAGCCTATAATGTGCAGAAAAAGTGGTGTTAAACCAATAAAACCAAAATGACCGTTAACATGTAGGCCATTAAATCCACCAAGAATGTAATTCTCATGGGTGAGATAATTGAGCAAGGTATTACAAACAGACAGACAGACAGACAAGGATAACAAAATATAAGTAAGGGATATGTGTACCATGACTGCAAATGGTACTTTAAGTAAAGATAAAAGAGATCTCACAATTTGCAATGCCTTCTTCAAACTGTTAATCATATAGATTCTGTATTCCTTTGAAATTCATGTTGATGTATCTATATCTGTAAGCACAACTGTGTCTGATAAAATGAGTTAAATGGAAACCGTAACTTAAGTGTTGATACCATCCAAGTGCCAAAAGTGATACCATCCGTGTCCCAAAACTGATATGCAATCCAGATTCGGGGATCATGATTTATCACACTACTGGTATATAAACATTTGCTTGCAACACTTTTTTCATAGAAATTTGGTTGAAGTTTATTGATTGTAAGATAATAATTTGGATGAGACTAGGTCTCGGTAGCTGGGTCACTAATTTCACTTATAGAATATTTAATGTCTTCTCCACTGAAGCATCTCAGCAATAATTGCATGGATAAAAACTTCCACAGATATTGAATGATCATACATGCAGTCATAACACACTGCACACAAAGAGTTGTTTTGTCAAATTCTTGAGTAACTGGTATCATGACAAAAATCATATTTATCTATAAAAGATAAAAATAAATTCATTTTACTTTCATTAATAAGTGCTTTCATAACTACTTATTGCCTCTTTATAGCACTTGGGCCCCATAGTGTGTCTTTGCAATCCAGAATGAATCAACAGTAATTATAGAATAGTTATTTAGTTCTAAAGTCTATGGATATTTGTAAATCCAATGAATAATTTAAATAATTCAATCCTCTTCAATAATACAAATCTTTAAGATGGGAATAATTAATTATTATATCTTATAAAATAAAAGAAAGAAACAATTTCAGAATCAGGATTAAGGTCTTAAATTCATTTTCAGAATTTTCCAAGTTGTAAATAAGGTCAGGTCCTTTAACGGCCAAACAATCAGTAATCGGTTGACCAAAATTTCCAAAAGGGTAAACCAATCACCTGAACTCTAATCCCATCAAATAAGTAACAGGATCACTTCATACCTTTACAAGGTCAAAAGAAAACAAAAACTTGTTTACCCACATTTAAGTACAATCGTCTAATATTAAGTCATGTAAGGTTTTAAAAAAATTACCCTTATAAACCTACAACCATGAATGAAAAATGAAAAACATAATGCAAATATGCATAACAATAACTAATTACAATATCATCATCCTGTGTATGTATTGATATCATTCACAAAGTATTGATATAATTCACAAAGTGTCATACCTTTCCACTCAAGTACAACAAAGTGGCATAATTACAAGAATTATGTTATAAAAATGATAAATTAATTAACTCAACTGTCATTAAATTCATCCTAATCAACGTTGCTCTTTATTACTCAACCAACTACAATTCATAATTTCCGCGTGTACAGCAATATACACTTTGTATTTCGATGTATCTTGGGGTAAGTGTGCATTTTGGTATTGCTTTTAACCCCTTAAAAAGTCAATAATTTGTACAGTCAAAAAATTTTAATTAAATTTATGAAACATTTTAATTCTGTGATCATTATGAACATTTTTCCACCGTTTCAATAATGCTATGTTATGTTCCAGTAGTTATATTTTGTTTTGGTTTGTAACTGTAAAAAAGAGCACCTTCTAAGTGTCCCTTATTGATTATGTAGTTCTCAGCAATATTTGCTAGGACCGCTCGAAACATTTTAACGATACATTCCCTTTGCTTTTAAATGTGCGTGTTCATAATGGATAAATTACTTTTATGGATATAGAAATTAAAGCTGTTGATGTATTGTTTGTTCCATAAGCACGGTTCATGTTAACATTAAGTGATGGTTTGTTCGATCACTAGACAGTTTCGTAAAACAATTTCAATACCCACTTGTCCGTTACATATTGGTTCATAATATGTAGGAGTCCTCTCACTCAAACTTACTTGAATAACCAAACGTGCTTCAAATAAGTTGTAGTCATTAAGCCGCTTTTTGCATTCCGAAGTGCGTTTTTATCATCTTGATGATTAAAACTGGAGCATTTTCCAATGGTCACAAAATACCCCATTTATCAAATTAATATCGGGATATATGTATGCTCTTTGAACACATACATTTTAAGGGCAACACCGAAGCTGCCACCATGAAACTATATAATAAACGCCCCAGTACCGGCTCATGACCGTGACCCAAGGGCCTTAACCCCAGGCACAATATATATATATATATATATATATATATATATATATATATATATATATAACGTCTTATCCTCCCAGCATGTTCAAAGTGTTGGCAAAACATATTTAAACAACATCGATTTAAGTCATTAAGTGTATGATGGGGCGCTCTACCGATATTATGAACGTTTGAGAGAGTGGCGGATGTAAGGTGGAGTTGTTTACATATGCAGCATGTACAATGGAGAGAATGTTGGTATACCAATGTGTTACTTTGATGTGACGTGGTTGAAATTTCGTTGGATATTGTACTTGTAATCTAAGCACACGGCTTATTAATGACCGCTACGTTTTGCTAAAACGAAAGCAGCCTGAATTAGTCTAAAGTACTCTATCTTAAGCAGTTATTACAATAGAGAAATACATTTTACTAAGCTAGACAATTCAAGCTTCTGAAAGTGCAATTAATGAATCACCACACATATAAAATGTAAATAAAAGTTATCGGCTTTCTTTTTCAATTTATCTGTGAAGTCCAGGAAGTGAAAATGACCAAGTGGAGATAGCAGTTATTTGAAAGATGCACATCTCAAGTAAGGCCAAGTTCTATACTCTATAACCCATATTACGTGCATCAATCATACACCAAAAAACAAAGGGAATTAAAAGCTCTTTGAAGAATATCTATGATATACAAGGTCCTTTTCACAAATAGCCAGTATAACCAGCGAGGAAAACTGGGGACATTTTTCTTCTTTAAAATAATCGTATCATATGCAAAGTACGAAACTCTAGAGTGCTACCGATATTTTTCTTTGACCTTTGACCTTTTCAGGTAATTCAGGTGATTTATCAAAACAAAATCATACCCCAAGTCAGGTGAATTTCAGGCCAGAAGCCTAGGATGGAAAGTATATATAGACAAACAAAATGGATAGGCAGAGAATATCACAGTATCACTGATTTTTTTTTTCTTCAAGAAACATGGGAATGATACCAGAAATATGCATACCAGTGTAAGTAATGCTATCTTCAATTTACGATGACCCAACCACTGCATCATTTACATTAGCCATCATAAGCTCTATCTTTGGTCTCATATCCCTTGTTAAAGTAGACATAATTGATTATAGTGCGTGTTCTATATTAACGTTAGTCCGCTAGCCAGGAGCTAGTAAATTTGCTGTCAAACTATTAGATTTCATAACATTTTATTAGTCTAATGGGTTGTAAAGTTGCGATTTTCACCAGTCAGTGTTTATGTATACTATCATATGTAATTTTCAAAAATCTGAATGTCCGTGTTTTTTTTTTTAGTTGAGTTAATTGATCTTATTGTTATTATTCTTGTTGTTTTTGTTACTTTTGAAATTCTACAAACTAATTTATAACAATTTAATATGATGCAAAAATGCAAAGATGATTTAAAAACAGCGTCATCCGAAATAATCCTTCTATATCGTTTTGCTTGACTATATGGTATCCCATTTTTACATGATTTAGGATGGCATGAAGAATATTCAACATAATGATGAATATTCGTGTTTTTAACATGAACCATGGTAGCAATGTCATTATTTTCATTTTTCACGACATTTACATCCAAAATGATACTTTAGTTTTAGGCACATTGAATGTAAATTTTATTGTTGGATGTAATGTGTTTAAACTGTCTATAAAATAATTAAGGTCTTCTAACGAATAACTCCAAATCATAAAGACATCGTCTCAAAATCTTAACGATACATCTGGTTTTAAGAGGCATTTATTTAGAAAATAATTTTCTAATTTTCTCATAAATAAAGATGCATAAGCAGGTGCCATAGGACTACCCATTGCTGTTCCCATTTTTTGTAAAAAGTTTCCATTACCAAACTGAAAAAAGGTTTTTACGATCACAAGTTTTATCAAATCACAAACATGTATTTTTGATAGCTTATATATATATATATATATATATATATATATATATATATATATATATATATATATATATATATATATATACACATATATATATATATATATATATATATATATATATATATATATATATATATATATATATATATATATATATTCATTTTCATCAAGATAATATTTACATGCTTCGATACAATCATTGTGTGGTATATTCGTGTAGAATGAAACCACATGAAGTGTAACAAGGAATGAATTATCAGTTAGTTTCGGTAAAGATTTCAATTCAATTTGGTAATGAAATCAAAAGTATCTTTGACATATGAAGGTTGTGATTTCATCATTGGTTGTAAAATGTGATCAATATATTGTGATATATTATTTGTAATTGAGTTATATGTAGAAATAATGGGTCTACCTGGATATCCTAAATGTAGTGACTTATCAACCTTTATATGTATTTTTGGTAACATATAAATCTGAGGTGTTCATATTCTATTTGGGAAGATATCTAGTTCATCATATATGGAAAAGCTGTGTATAGAGATCTGATTCATACATTTGCTTTGTTTTCTTTAATTTCTTCAGGATAATTATAGGAAAGTTGTGTCTAATATTCTTCATCATTTAATTGTCTTTCTACTTCTTTAATATAATCCTCCTTAATCATTATTACTATGGTGCTAGACTTATCAACTTTTTTAATAATAATACCTTAGTAGTGAATAGGGATACATTAGCGACAATGGGAAATAGCATTACAGACCCCCCTGGGAACGATTAGCGACAATGGAAATTTAACATGGAGAAAAATCGTGGGTCAGATTAGCGACAAGGGGAATTAACATGGGAAATAAATCGTGGGACTGTTGAGCGACAAGGGAAATGAACATGGAGAAAAATCGTGGGACTGTTGAGCGTCAAGGGGACTTGAACATGGGAATAGAGTGTGGGTCTATCTAGGGACTAGGGGAATTTAACATATGGAAAGTGAACATGGTGGGTCTGTATAGCGTCAAGGGGAATTGAACATGGTGGGATTGTCTGGGGACAATGATGGTAGAGGGTCAAACACAACAGAGACAGAAACATACATACCCTAGTACAAGCGTGAGATTTATATATAAAGCATTACCAAGACCTGAAATCTTGCTGGGGTGTTCAAAAATTTGCATAATTGTAATGATGCTATAAATAGCTATAATCAAGGAAATGCTCAACGACAAAATGGATGTGACTAAAAGTAACGCTAAAATGACGAAATTGTCCCAGAATTTAAAGGAAAATAAACATATCCCCGAAAATTAAGTTACAATGGTTTAGACTAAAATGGATAAAATTAGTAACTACTTACAATATCAACTTCTGTGACGATCGTGAATAAATACCTATGTATCTATAATCAGCTGAAATTCCTATGAAATCCCACTATCTATTAATAGCTCCAAGTTGTGGGTTTTTCCTTTGGAAAATCCCACTATCTTTTTATAGCCTCTGCTTGAGTGACGTTCCTGTTTATGAATTCTAGTATATATGTATAGCTACAAAATGTGGAAATCCCCAAGTCGATATTTATAGTCTCAAAATTTCCAGCGTCAGTGACGTCACTGTACTGAACACTAGGGGATAAATGGCAACAGTGTTGCAAGTGGCTGACCTGAATACGCGCTACTGTAGGTAGGTATGTAGAGTGTATCTGATAGGGATAAAGTGAGTTTTATAGGGACAAACAGAGACCAATACACACACACACACACACACACACACACAACATACGCGCGCAGACACACTCACACACAAACACACACACACGCACACACACACACACACACACACAGAGGGAAGAGGAAGAAACAAACCCCAAATATACTATCCACACTCGGGAGGAAGAAAAAAACAACCAAATATACGATCTACACAACGTACGCGAACACACACACACACACACACACACACACACACACACTATAAAATGGATAAAATGATTAACTACTTACAATATCAACTTCTGTGACGATCGTAGATAAATACCTATGTATCTATAATCAGCTGAAATTCCTATGAAATCCCACTATCTATTTATAGCTCCAACTTGTGGGTTTTTCCTTTGGAAAATCCCACTATCTTTTTATAGCCTCAGCTTGAGTGACGTTCCTGTTTATGAATTCTAGTATATATGTATAGCTACAAAATGTGGAAATCCCCAAGTCGATATTTATAGTCTCAAAATTTCCAGCGTCAGTGACGTCACTGTACTGAACACTAGGGGATAAATGGCAACAGTGTTGCAAGTGGCTGACCTGAATACGCGCTACTGTAGGTAGGTAGGTAGAGTGTATCTGATAGGGATAAAGTGAGTTTTATAGGGACAAACAGAGACCAATACACACACACACACACACAACATACGCGCGCAGACACACTCACACTCACACACACACACACACACGCACACACACACACACACACTCACACACACACACACACACACACACACACACACACACACACACACACACACAGAGGGAAGAGGAAAAAAACAAACCCCAAATATACTATCAACACAGAAGGGAGATAATGCAAACCCCAAATAAACTATCCACACAAACGTACGCGAACGCATACAAACCCCAAATATACTATCAACACAGAGTGAAGAAGAAAAAGTTTTTTGAAAGCACCTAAGCCCTCACCTGCAATGACCAACTCTGCCAAACACCTACACCCCACCCCTCCCCACCCCCACTCCCAACACTACAAAACCCATTTAACCCGTTATTTTATGGCATCAGTGTGTGATTTAGGAAACATCAAGACACAAAATGATGGATGAATAGACTGACTATTGTTTACTGACTTGCATGCCTAAAGAGCGTGCGTGAAGGAAAACATCCTTCCATTTCAATTCTAACTAAAACATGATCCAGAGGGATAGAGAGAGGTGAAAGAGCACAATTTCATAAAGTGTGAATAAAAAACAAAACACGCCATCCTTATTATACAATGTCAAGACCAAGAGACACTTACGTTTTCTTTCTGGTCTATTCTCTTTTAGAAGGTAGTATGAAATTTCACATCAGGGCCAACGCATCGGCTCACATTGTCAATTTTTTCATTTCCATGTCTTTACTGGCAAAAGTTCTTCATCATCTTCACTTTCTTCTTCTTCTGAATCCCTCTTCTCTGTTTCGTCTTGTTTTTGTTTCTTCTCTTTTCTCGTAGGGCACTCTGAATTCTAGTGTCCTTTCTCCTGACAACGATATTAGGTATCTTGACTTTTGTCTCTCTTTCTTAGACGAAGCAGGTATTCTGGAGACAAATACCCATTTACCTTTGCAGATATAGCAAACTTCATTAGCACTTACACACTTTCGTTTGACTCTCATCAAATCAACGACCAAAAGAGTAAGTTTTGTTGCCACTTTCGCATGTGAATTATGCTTTCGTATGACTTTTAGCAAATATTTGACCAGCAGGTCGATCTGTGCTGACTCTTCCATCTTCTTGATCGTTTGAGAACGGAATGAATACTCTGACGCTAAGACACTCTCCTTATATACAGAGACCTGCCGCGTATGTAACCTAGTCAAATGTAATTTTGCAATAAGATGAAACGATTTCATTGAGGAAGTAAAAGGCAATGATGTACCGTATCGCCTCACACAAAACTTGAAGTGTTAGTTCAAATCCGTGTCAGCGATTTCGAAGACGACATAACTGGGCTTTAAACAATGCTCTCCAATTATGCCACAAAACCACGAGTCCTGCTTCACGACAAAAGAAATTTCGTTCGGTCCATAAAAAATAGTATCACATATGAGAAACGCAAAAACGAACTTCCAGAAGACTGAGAACGACGGCTTACACCTACAACGTAAATGTATGAGTTCAAGTAGTGCGTAAAACTTAGTCAAATTAAATTTTTATAGTCAAGACGAAACGATCTCTTTTCGAAGAAGAAAGCAGACACCAAACGACAATGGCGATCCGTGTCACACAACACTTTTCAAAATGTGTATGATCAGAGGTTTGTTCTAGCGATCTGCACGGTTAAATTAAATGTTGATGTATTTTGCAATAAGACGGACACAATTTCCATGGGATCGCCCATGGTACGATTGTTCGTGCATTAGTTTAATTTTTAAAAATATTTTTTTATATAAATCGCCTATAGGATAGACCCAGTAAAGCATGGCCATTCTCGTCACTGTCTGAATAGCTACTCAAGTCAATTCGAAGCGAACGCGGTAAGAAAATAAGTATAGCCAATGAAATGGCTTACAACGGGTGATGCATTGTTTTGTTCTAGGACTGTGTGGCATAATAATCCCTATGTTCTTGCGTTGTTACCATTACAGTGCAGACACTGAAATATGAACTTACAAGCCCTCTTTGTGTGTGTGTGTTGTACCATTTCCTCTTACCACATCAAAATACTGAGCGTCACAGTATTGGTTCGCGTTTTCAAGCTGGCCATTTTTTTATATCTCACTTAAACATTTCGACATAAACACTCACACTCACATCTGTAGAGTCAGAACAGACGTGTTACAGTACTGAGGGGCATGTTATCTTTTTTTTTCAAACTAATAAATTTGCGGTTTGTATGAAGTAAAGAACCGAAAGTACAGTGAAACTCAAGGATGATGACCCAATCTGTCTGTCTATTGATGCGTGTATTTACTTAAGAAGAAATATGACCTCTAAAACACAAAGAGATACGGCAAGCATGATTAGATTAAACACAACGATGTTTTTTCCTTCACGCCCGTGTAATTTAGAGTTTCAATCGTCTTTGAAGACAAACTTGGTCTCCTTTTGTAGGGCTTGAAATAATAAAAAAGCTGAAAAATCTTAAGCACTTTGCTATAGATAATTTCATCAACAGACTAAACAACATAAATACCGTTACAACAATAGAAAGCCTTAAATCTTCTATCAAAAAGAAATGCATGAAAAAAATTAAAGATTAACGATAACTAACCAATGAAACCGAATTTAACAAAGGCAATGACATGTGAAGAAATGCCTCTCACTTTGGAAAGGTAGGCGAATGTACTCTGCCATGCACCATCAACTTGAAAAAAATTATAAACAGAGAGAAACCTGAATTCAAAATTCAGTTGGTTTTTTTTCTTCAAAATTATTTCGTTTCTTTTTTTCTTTTTTTTTTGGAACAAATCTAAGCACTAATATAGAGTGGAAAAGGGAAAATGCACATACAAGCTTTGATATTTCTGAAAAAATGAGGGGATATTCCTAACGTTCATAACCACCTATATATGCTTGGACTTGTCTGTGACTTATCCACAAAACAAGATGTACATATTTCTGGTCAAGCTGCAAGTGTGTGCGTGTTTTTGAAAATGGTAAAACTTGGATATACAATTTTCTCGTGACACTTATAAAGTGAAGAGTCTGTGCAAGTGTCAAAAGCCAAAGTCATATAAGTTTTGTATTTTGTACGGCTTGTAAAGATTTCCACTTAGGAAATGAAGTATCACGAGTTATTATCACAAACAGAAGTGGAACATAGGGGCTTGCAGAAAGAAAATAACCCAGACAGTTGGTGTCATCAATAGTGCTAGAGACGGTACCCGAACTTGCTTGCTTGCTTACTTGAATTAAAGTGATTTTCGCTCTAATGGGGCATGTATCACTGGTTTAATAACGCACCGCGTGATTTTTAATTACTCCTGGGAAGGAAAGAGAGCCTCATCCCCCAGGCTTTTATGTGCTCACAGACTATTTTTAAATTTAGCCACTCAGGTGTAGGACTAACTAGTCCTTAACAACCTGACTGAAAGGCTTTACACATGAGTGGGAATTGTCTCACCACACACTCATTTTTCTGTCCGAGCGTGGTAAAGGAGGAAAAAAGGTGCTCAGCAAGACAGCCTTGGATGTTAAATACTCACCAAAACGCTAGCCCGTACTTATTTCAAATCAAGTCCCGTTTTTTGCTAATCGACAATAATAAGTACCAATAATGTGTTAACCACCTGTGCAATTAGTTCAAATCTAACGAGTCTGTTAAATTTCCTAACATATCTGTCTAATATTAGTACTTAGTGTACATAAAAATAGCCATACTGATCGTTTTTAAATTATTATGTCTAAGCGACATATACCAGTTTGGTCACTGTTAGGTTTAAAAAGTTAAGTTTGTTGCAGTGTTCCAATGGGTCAAGTTTGTTTCGAGAATTGTTTAGTCAAGGAGGGATACCAAGCCAAATATGGTTCCCTATTTAATAAAAAGTAATCTTTTGGAGCCCTTAAAAAAGTCTGTTTTTTCTGTTAGAAGGTAACACGTCTCTCTTTTGCTTTCACGTTCTTTCCCGCACTCCTAGTCTCATGATTTTTGATATCAGGAAATGCGTAGCCATGATGGGCGGTAATGTAAGCAGCGGCTTCTACCAGTTGACTGAGGGGGTATCCAGTGTAGGTTTGTCTGTAGAATTGGGGAAGAACTCTGACCCCTAATCCCCATTGAGAAGGTCTTGGTTTAAAGGTGTCTGGAGATCTGTAGGCAACGTATTGTATGGCTCTAATAAACTGCCCTGCTATGTTGACGTCATACAATGCTTGATCTAGCCCCATTTCGGTGTACTTTTCAACGAGGGTCAGCGTCCCCCTCCTCCTCCTCAACCGCCTCAATTTCCTTTTCTGGTTCTGATACTAATTCTTCAGTTGAGGTAGATAGTTTCAAATCCGCTGCTATGGTGTCTGTCGCTGTTATTGTTGTTGTGGTTGTTAGTTCAGCTGAGATTGCCTGTAGTATCGGAGTGAGAAAAGAACGTAGTGCCTCCGATAATTACATTTGAGTTTGCCATACCGTTTGTCTAACATAATTGGCCCTTTGGTTTGCCACCACTCTTTCCGGGACGGGTTGTTTGTTAGGTATAGTCAGCTGTTGACTAGATGTTATTTATGTTCTCGAGGTGGTTGGAGTGTTAACTGGCAGAAACCGTAAAGTGGGCAAACGACGTGTCAAAGAAGTCAAAGTACGTTGGAAAGGATATCCGACCAGTTATCATTCTTGGATCGACGTTTCGCACGTCATCGATTATAAAAAGAAGTGACCATCATTCCCTTTCACACAGATTCAGCTACTGCGATCACTCCTTCACCCAATTCTTCTCTGCAAGATTTACAAAAACAACCCTTGTGGGTGAGGTATAGAGAACGTGTGCCTAAAACACAAATCGTCTTTTTCTGCCAAATCTTCGTGGTGTATTGTGTCATCGGGGCAGCCATTGCCAATTTGAGTTTGCAACAAGGAGACAAACAATTGTGGACCTTTGTATTGAGCAGTTACATCGGTTACCTGCTTCCTAATCCCTCCCTGAAATTCTCCTCGAACGAGAACCACGGGAACCTTGTGTCCAGTGTCAGTGCCAGCCACCACTCCAACAACAAATCCATTTTGGGCGGAGACACTCCTCTGACTTCCAGTATCGCCTCGGAATTATGAGCAATAACAACCAATTTTACTTAACCTTACCCAGTGACAGTTCCATGGAGGTGTTTCCCAACAACACGTTGTGCTGTTACACGGTCAAATTACATCAGACCATCCAGTTAGATCACGAAGCCCATTGGGAAGTGGCTTTAGTGGAAATCATTCACCCAACACAAATCAAAAACATCACCGAAAAGCAAAACACTTTCGAGGTGGAAATCCTGAATGCCCAATTGGAGGAATAAATCAACAAAATCGGGTTTTTAGGGGACACAAGAGCAGCCAGCAATCCAGCCTTCATTATCTACACCTTGAAAATTCCTTCAGGTTATTATTTTAGTGGTGAACATTTGGTGGACACTATTGCGGACAGGTTCAACTTAGCCTTTGGCAAAGCACTGAACAGAGCCAAAAAAGCGTGAAGATTGAGTACCATAAAGTGGTTCATCGTCTCGTGATCAAATTTCAAGATACGGACACATTGTCCCTCAGGTTCAATGGTAGTTTGTTTGAAATTTTGGGTGGACATGCAGAAATGGTCGCAAACAATATGAGCCCCAAGATCAAAAGTAATATGGATTTTTACAGAGCTTTTGGAAACCCGGTAGAACTGAACCAAGGACTTAATTTGATCTTTGTGTATTCCGATGTGGTGGAGTACAACGTGGTGGGACACACCTCTGTGCCGTTACTGCGTGTCATTCCTTTCAAAGTGGATAGTAACACAATCAATGACCAGGAACGTGCAAACACCTATCACGTACACCGTGAATTTGTACATCCTCACTATTTACCCGTCAGTAAGTCGTATTTAGACACTGTCAACATTGCTATAAAAGGAGATCTGGGACAAAATATTCCCTTCTCCAAAGGGAAAGTTACAGTGAAACTCCATTTTCGAAAACGGTTCTCTAACGAATTGTAAGTCAAGACAGCTACGAGTGACATTTTCACCCTATAAAATCCGGCCAGATGCGTGTGGAATTTCAGTTTGCAGAAAATCTACGCGCAGATAATACGGTGAACGTCCTCCTGTATGCTGAATTGGACAATACGATATAAACCAACAGTTTGAGAGAAGTCATTCTTCACTATTAGAAGTCATGGAAGACTTTTATCAATGTTTATATAGTAAGGATTCTTTGGACATGGAATGTGAAGATCCTGAGGAAGGAGAACCCCAAGACAAAGACGAAGAAGTCATCATGATGAAGTCTAGATGGCCAGAACAAGAATCACATATAGTTTCCTGTTATGCTGTAGTCTTGACAGAAAAAAATTAAGGAATTGATCAAGAAAGATTGCTGTGGATGTCATAACGATCATCCCAGTCAAATTCAACACGATAAATGCCTAATGCTGAGTCAAGAAGAAAAATTGGACGAATATCTGGACGAAGCTTGGAGTCTCATCTCGGAAGAAGACGTGTTACAACAGTGGTATAAAGGCTTGCGTGAACATTATTGTCCTCCATTAACAACTCAAGAGATCCATCGCATCGAAGCTCTGTTGGATTAGAGTTGGGAGACAAGGCGAAGAAAACGGTTAAATGTCAGACATTTTCAAGCAGAAAGTCAGGATCGATTTGATGACTTAAGAAAAAAACAAAAAATGGATACCTGAGAACTTTATTACCTTTTGAACCACAGCTCGTACACTGCTTCTTGGAATCCTGTCGTCTGTGCTAAAGATGAACTCCCTCATCGCAAACCTCAAAACCATCAAGCTTACGTGGTCAACACGGACGACAGGAACCCACTGGGTAGCCGTTTACTTTCCTCAAGAAGGATGTGTGAAATATTTCGATTCGTACGGATTGCCCCCTTTGGAAGACGATATCATTGACTTTATGAGAAGAAATGCTTAGACCACCCGATTCAATGATGTGAAATTACAAGGCACAGATTCCTTGGTGTGTGAACAGTACTGTGTGTATTTTCTACATCATCGCAGCCTGGGCTATTCCTTAGAACATTTAGTGACTCATTTTGATCCTCGTTCTTCTTCAAGAAACGATGTGAAAGTAGATCGATGGTTTTGTGACCAGTATGCTTATCTTTTGTCTCTAATTAGGAAACGTAGTGTCCATCAATGGCCTAATGACTTCCAACAGTGGAAATCACAATTTCATTCACAACGTTGTCAGCCCTGTTTAAAGTAGAGTGTGAATTGAAAAAAAAATGTTTGGTATTTGAAAAAATGTTTGATGTTATAGTGTTGGATTATTGTTAAAAGAAATGTTAGAGTTGTTTGTTAGTATGAATAAAAAATGTTGTGTTTTGAAGAAAAAAAATGCCTTTGTGGTTTGTTTGGCTATAGGAATCTTGATTCATGCTCTTTGACTTCTCTCTATCCCTCCCATAACACTATTTGAACGTTCCGGCTCGAAAACCGTGTAGTAATGTTTTCCTTCACGTCCGCGCTTTGACCATAAAAACGGGACATTCTCCAGTCTGCCCATCCATTGTTAACTTATCTTCCTACGAAGATGTGCTCAAGATTAGCCAAGTTGAACGAAGCTTATGTGAATTTGCATAGGGTCATGACAAGTTTGATACCGAGACCTGACAATATCATAATGTTGAAAGTCACTGAAGACCTTAAAGAAGATCTTTTCAAGGAGGAATTCAATAAGGAGAAAGAAGAATGGATGGAGAAGTACAGACTTCATAAACGGCAGAGAGAGCAGTAACAGCAGCAGCATGAACCTGACAGAGGCTTTGTCGATTGTCGTATCGACACCAAAGAGTTCTTCTCTTTTCCGAAGAAGCAGACCTTATCCTGTGAGAAAGCCTGTCATCAGAGGAGGCCGCCATCTTATAACCTAAGCGATCGCCATAGCGTCAAGTTCCCCCCCAAAAAATTCAGGGCTACCCCATACTCTCGAAAAGAAATAACATTCCATTGCCTATGATATGTTAGTCAGTTAGAAGAAAAAATACAGAAGTGAGTCTATCAGCACATGATTTCTTTATCTTGGTTAGAAAGTGTGACTCTTAAGTTGTTCGTTTCCGTCGCTTATCATAATTTTACAAATAGTAATGTTCTGTAAAAAAAGTGAGTGAATGTTTCTTTTAGGTCTGTCCGTTTTTGTTTCTTTTTTGTTGGTAATAATATGGATAATGTAAGTTCGGGTACAACGAAATTAAAAGAATTAAGCCCAGAACTCGGTGTGGAGGGAAGAAATATACGCAACAGCAGCGGGAGCAAGAAATGCAGACCTAGCCAGTTAGCATTGAGGCATTCTGCGTTTGACAATGCCTTTGATGTCGTACACGTCGTCTTTTTTTGGTGACACGACTTGATTTGAAATAAGTACGGGCTAGCGTTTTGGTGAGTACTTAACATCCATGGCTGTCTTGCTGAGCACCTTTTTTCCTCCTTTACCACGCTCGGACAGAAAAATGAGTGTGTGGTGAGACAATTCCCACTCATGTGTAAAGCCTTTCAGTCAGGTTGTTAAGGACTAGTTAGTCCTACACCTGAGTGGCTAAATTTAAAAATAGTCTGTGAGTACATAAAAGCCGGGGGGATGAGGCTCTCTTTCCTTCCCAGGAGTAATTAAAAATCACGCGGTGCGTTATCAAACCAGTGATACATGCTCCATTAGAGCGAAAATCACTTTAATTCAAGTAAGCAAGCAAGCAAGTTCGGGTACCGTCTCTAGCACTCTTGATGACACCAACTGTCTGGGTTATTTTCTTTCTTGCAAGCCCCTATGTTCCACTTCTGTTTGTGATAATAACTTGTGATACTTCACATTTCCTAAGTGGAAATCTTTACAAGCCGTACAAAATACAAAACTTATATGACTTTGGCTTTTGACACTTGCACAGACTCTTCACTTTATAAGTGTCACGAGAAAATTGTATATCCAAGTTTTACCATTTTCAAAAACACGCACACACTTGCAGCTTGACCAGAAATATGTACATCTTGTTTTGTGGATAAGTCACAGACAAGTCCAAGCATATATAGGTGGTTATGAACGTTAGGAATATCCCCTCATTTTTTCAGAAATATCAAAGCTTGTATGTGCATTTTCCCTTTTCCACTCTATATTAGTGCTTAGATTTGTTCCAAAAAAAAAAGAAAAAAAGAAACGAAATAATTTTGAAGAAAAAAAACCAACTGAATTTTGAATTCAGGTTTCTCTCTGTTTATAATTTTTTTCAAGTTGATGGTGCATGGCAGAGTACATTCGCCTACCTTTCCAAAGTGAGAGGCATTTCTTCACATGTCATTGCCTTTGTTAAATTCGGTTTCATTGGTTAGTTATCGTTAATCTTTAATTTTTTTCATGCATTTCTTTTTGATAGAAGATTTAAGGCTTTCTATTGTTGTAACGGTATTTATGTTGTTTAGTCTGTTGATGAAATTATCTATAGCAAAGTGCTTAAGATTTTTCAGCTTTTTTATTATTTCAAGCCCTACAAAAGGAGACCAAGTTTGTCTTCAAAGACGATTGAAACTCTAAATTACACGGGCGTGAAGGAAAAAACATCGTTGTGTTTAATCTAATCATGCTTGCCGTATCTCTTTGTGTTTTAGAGGTCATATTTCTTCTTAAGTAAATACACGCATCAATAGACAGACAGATTGGGTCATCATCCTTGAGTTTCACTGTACTTTCGGTTCTTTACTTCATACAAACCGCAAATTTATTAGTTTGAAAAAAAAAGATAACATGCCCCTCAATACTGTAACTTCGCTTCGAATTGACTTGAGTAGCTATTCAGACAGTGACGGGAATGGCCATGCTTTACTGGGTCTATCCTATAGGCGATTTATGTAAAAAAATATGTTTAAAAATTAAACTAATGCACGAACAATCGTACCATGGGCGATCCCATGGAAATTGTGTCCGTCTTATTGCAAAATACATCAACATTTAATTTAACCGTGCAAATCGCTAGAACAAACCTCTGATCATACACATTTTGAAAAGTGTTGTGTGACACGGATCGCCATTGTCGTTTGGTGTCTGCTTTCTTCTTCGAAAAGAGATCGTTTCGTCTTGACTATAAAAAATTTAATTTGACTAAGTTTTACGCACTACTTGAACTCATACATTTACGTT
>JAPYKE020000134.1:0-30000 GCA_028554795.2 Sinohyriopsis cumingii | reverse complement strand
GACCCACGATTTTTCTCCATGTTAAATTTCCATTGTCGCTAATCGTTCCCAGGGGGGTCTGTAATGCTAATTCCCATTGTCGCTAATGTATCCCTATTCACTACTTACCTTCGTCTTGTGATAAGGTGCGTAAAGAATTTAGTTCTTCTTTAGATATGTTTGTAAACTGTTTTCTTTTAGGAATGATATTTAAAATGTATTGTTTAGTTGCTTCAATATAAAAATCGAGATAAATATCTCGAAAAAGGTGTAAATGTTGATAATATTTTGTTGAAAAAGGGCTTATTTTGTAGATGAAATTTACTTTCATATTGTGAATATGTACATGATTGTGAGAAAAACTATTTTAATTTTATCGATCTTGTGTATTTGTAAAATGCTTCTGCTAAATTATTATTATCATGCACTTTGGTTCTCGGACAATATGATAACCTCTTACCTAGAAGAATGTGATCACTATTACTTAGAATTCGCTTAGAAAGGTTTAACACAGTTTCTTTTCCTATTTCGATTTCCTTTTTACGTTTCTTTTCTTTCTTCCATCTGTTCTTGTTTTGTATTCTAATAAATCTCCTATTCTTTCTGCTGTTTGTGTTGTTTGCAACAGATCCTTGAGGGTTTCAGTTAGTCTTTGCATTGTTGCTATTACGGTTATGTTAGATTCCTGTGTAGGTTTATTCGCCCCATTTTTTACTGCATCTGAATAGGTCGCTTTTTGTGTGTCTGGACTGCTAAGATTTTTATTTGATCATTTTTGCAATTGTTTTGAATGGGTCTTTTATGTTTGTCTGTGAGATTTGGTTGATAGGTAATTATTACTGTTGGCGATGCTTGTTCCATTTCCTTTTTATTTATTGGTTGTTGTTTATTATGTTAAGTTAATCTCCTCTGCTGATTTAATTGATTTTTGATTATCTCTTTTTGATTTTTCTCTAGTAATTTTTGATGATGACATTTCTCGTTGTCCAGGAAAATTGTTTTTCTCTCTCTCTCTAAATTCTGTAACTTTTGAATAGGACTTGATAATAGTTCATCTTTTTTAGATCCCGTTTTTTTAAAAACGATCTTCATAAAAAATGCCAGTATTGCCTTTTATCAAAGTGTTTAGTTCATCTCTATGTTCTTCTAGTCATTTTCCTATCTTGATCAATCTCCTCTGGTGTTCTTCCTTTAGTCTATTACATATTTCCAACGATACCTGTTCCAATAGGGAGTCAATATATTCTTGAAACTCCTATGATGCTGTATAATTCCCAATATGAACGTTTAGTTTTAAACGCAATTCCTTTGGTACAAGATTGTCTTCCAGTTAATTGTCAAGAAAGCGTGCGTGTAATCCATTTTTCAGCTGTTTCTCCGCTAATGTTTCCATTGTCGTTTTAAAAAAGTCGTTCTATTGCTAATTCGTGGATCATATGTTGATGTGTTGTCAAGGTTTTCTTCATAAATTATAAAATAAACAACACCATTATATATATATATATATATATATATATATATATATATATATATATATATATATATATATATATATATATATATATATATATATTATACAGTCGTCCAAGGAATTAAATCACTAAAAATCTCTCCATAATACATATACATACTAAGTCCAAAGAATTAAGAATCCATTAACCTTTGACCATAATATAATACACATTCTACGTGTTGGTGTTGTTTATTATATCTGGGCTTATTATATATATATATATATATATATATATATATATATATATATATATATATATATATATATATATATAGAGAGAGAGAGAGAGAGAGAGAGAGAGAGAGAGAGAGAGAGAGGAAGGATATTTCATGCTGAAATCGAAGGAGATTTGAAGGCTAAGCAGTTTCTTCCGTGAGCGCTTTGTATTGGTCTCTCATTTGCTTCATGTACTACTGCGCGGTGAGGATATCTGGTCTTTCGCTTATCATGTATTCGTTGATGAGCTTACGAATTTTGCAGGATCCATTTCCGACATCGCCATGAGATCTATTGGAACGCTATCGATGAGCTCATGCAAAGCTGAATTCGAGCTTTAATAGAGTAATGGAGACCCTGACATCAACTGATCGATTTATTTCGTTCAACGAGCAACCTCATGACGAAGGACAAAATCTTTTCCTGAATCAGCACTAACTTGCTGCATAATTCTGCATTTTGTTTATACTAAGTCAATATTTTGTTCCATCATCACACCGATGACGATGCTATATAATAGTCTGGTATTATGTTTCTCTAATTATTGGTTCCTTCTTACTCAAGACAAGATTTTGGTCTATCATTGCTCCAGTGAAGATGCTATATGATATTCCTCGATTTGTTTCTCTAATTACTTGTTAATTTTTTACGCAAAACATGTATTTGGTCTAACCTTGCACCACTGGAGATGCTATATAATAGCCCTGTATTCAATTTTTTTAATTGCTTGCTCATTTTGCAGCATAAGTGTTTTTCTCATATATGATATAGCATGAGGCCTACATGTGGTACGAAAAACTGTGTCGCTGCCTCAGAATAGTACGGAGAAGTGCAACAGGTCTTGCACGAGAGAGTACTGCGCTAAGTATTACTACGAAAACACCAGAACGACTCTTAAACCACAAAATCATTCAGATATTTTGAACGAGTTTTTGGTTTCGCGTCAGTAAGACTTGTCAATGCGTCACTCCTTGTAATTTGATTAACGTCAGTTCAGAGTGCACGGGCACATTATTTCGCAATACCGTATCGATGGATTCGTGGAGCTCTTCCAAATGGTTCAAGACCACGTCGGTCACAAAGACTTCTTCGTCAGGCATTCTCTTTAGGTTTCTGATATTATATTGTTTTAGAATCGACTCAGTATCGTACACTAATTTCCTACCATGTCCACGATGAGGTTATCCATGGTTCTCATTTCGCTGATCATCAACTCCATGTCGAATGGAGCCACACGCAGATACGATCTGAGAATATTCGGCATTTTCTAATAGGCAAACATGGCTTGTTTAGTACAAGTTTTGTTGGCATCCAAACGCGGCTCGAGACGTTTCATCAACGTCTGCAATGTCCATCCCACTCCGTACATAATTAACAACAGCGGTATGCCCAAAGCGCCCATGGAAATGACACCCGTCGCCGTCACCATCACTCGAAAGATGCCCTGTTAATGTCGATACGCGTGCTTGTAGACATAGATTTGATGTTGATAATAGCGATATTACGCTTCTAGTTCACGACGTTGCTCCGTCGGCAAATTTTCATCGATGTGATTAAAGGCGAGAATCATTCTGTGTCCACTAAACTTTGCATCATCAGCACAAGTTATAGTAAGTGTTCAGTTAGGAAGATTAGATGTACATTCACTCTTTCATCATCGATTGCATGTACTTTTTCACCCTCAGCCACAACAGATATATGTGTAAGCCTTGAGTGATTTTGGTCAGTTGATTTAATTTTACGAGATCCGAAAGCGTCTCAGAAGTCATTGCTAGGTTCATATGGTCAATATGTCGTTGTGTGTATATGACATGTAATACCTCATCCGTTTTGTTTTGACAATATCGATAGAGATGATAGTACGCCAGAACGACTTGTTCTATGTTGAGATGGATTTTCTCAAAGTCTTTGATCGCTGGAAAGATGAAATCTCTGTTTCTGTGAACACACGCAGTCCATTATTTACCTCGATATTTTTCTCGATAGTTTATTTTATGTAAACGTTCCTGAGAAACCTTTGGAACTGGGATGAAATGTTATCGTGGAAGAGCACAAACTTGTGATGTTCGTTGTCTTTACCTAGCACCAATCTTCGTCGTTTGACATATCATGCTTTTACGATGATGTCCACGAGGCTTGTATGTAATTCCTTCATGATATTGTGAACGAGTTTTATCCAATCGTGCCGACTCTTGATCGTTACAAAATGTATTAACTGCCCAGTATCGTTCGATGGCCTCTCTGAGTTGCCCCTTACGTTTGTCTCCCACCGACATATGAGACAACTTGATCTCGTCACCTTTCATGAACTCTTTCTAGTGATACTTTACATACTTTTCTCACCTCGTTTAACTTCGCAGACACTCCCGTATTCTGCTTTCGCACATTCTGGTCGTTGTTAGCATAAGACACATACTGTCTGTTAGTGTAGTCAAGCATTAACTGGTGCAACTCAGTAGTGATACGCACGATTTCCGCCATGGTTATATGAGATTATTAGACAAGATCGTCCAAACTAAAAATCTGAAAATAGCTTAAACCGGGATTAGAGGTTCAGCTGTCAAACCCCAACATTTAAACACGATATATTTAGTCGTGGTGATTGAGAAAAATAATTTCTGCATCGATGAACCTACGTTGCTGTTTCCAGCTTATAACACATCCGTGGTCGAATCCTGCTTAGTGCCTTCCAATCTCCACAAGATAATTATCTGTGTACCCAAACGTTTTCCACGCATCTTAAAATACGATATAGAGACTGGCATGGGAAGATGCACCTGCATTCAAAAATTGGAAGTCAATCTAGAGCTCGCCCACTCGTCATAATTGAATGGTGTCAAAAAATGAACAGATATCATCCAAGCACGATACGAGTCTGAACATTCTGACAACACCGAGACAGAAAATCCAGATCGATTTCCAACTGTAGCCGAGAGCGTTGGAATGTGACCATGGTTATCTTTGACGCGAGGAGAATCCACATACAGTTTGTCGATGAAGTCAATAGTGTTGACAGGGGTAGATTGCGTGAAAACTGTATTATAGACCATGTGGAGATCACTCGTCGTGGATCGTCCCGTCTTGGCCAACGAGTAGTCGGTCACTTCCTTGTAACTGACTGAGCTGTCCTGAGAAGGCGTTCGCGTCGTAGGAAAACTCGTCACCATAAATCCTCATATGGCAAGATTTCTCGTCGTGGTGTCCTCCAAAATCAGTTAAGCTGTCCTCACGAAAGCGTCTTGGATTGTTGGAAGTGGTGCCAAATGTCGCAGAGGTCATGGACAGGTGGCTTGTCACCTGCCTTGTGAATGACAACGTGCTCGTCACTGCGACGTTGACGTGGATTGTCCCTCCCGTTTTATCGTATTTGGTCAACAACGCCACATCTATATCGGAGACTCTATCAGATTGTTAAGATTCAGTTGTCGTCGCAGGAAGTCCATACAAACGCAAGCCGTTCATGTAGATGTTGCCAGTGTTCGTTTCCGCCAGACAGTGATAATTTAGTCTGTGCGTGTAGGCTAACGTGAGACCAGCGCGTGGAATTTGTTTCAGGGAGATGATAACTCACGTCGTCGAGATTGGTTATACTGGGCCCGCTGATGTTGAAAGGATCCGTCATGGAATCCCCAGCGCGGTTGACCTTTTTGGCTCGTTCAACAGCATAGTCTCCCGACGATGAATTGCATCCAGAGCCGATCAACGTTCTGAAGCTAGTGTACGAAATTATGATTCAGGTAGTTAAGTTTGTATAAACCCTTAACATCATTAACTTTGACACAAAGAAAAAAGGTCAGCGGATCATCATCATTTTCTAATGCCGGACTGCCATTACATAATCGCGGGTCCAATGGGTCGTGGCAAGACCAACCTGTTCATGAACATGCTTCTGAACAACATGCTCAAGTACGATCGAATCATTCTGTACGCGCTCAATCCTCATTAGGACAAATATCACACGCTCCCCGCTTTTAGGGATGCAGTCGGCAACGATGTCGCAGGAGATTTGGCGGCCATTGCCCCCACGAGTGCTGCCAGAGACATCTTCACGATCATGGATCAGGACAAGATTCAGATGGTGGAAGGTCTGGATGATGACATCAGAATCGATAGCGAGAACATGAGTAAAATATGCGTGTACTTTTTGTTGTCGAGGAATAAACGATGAAACATTATGTATCGCAGTCGTACTCTGACGCTCCTAAATACATACGACGACATATATGATGTGTTGTATTGTATTCGGGGTTGGATAACCGAGACGTGGTTCGATCGCGGGAGACCATTGCGCGGGTATCACCTCTCGACAATTCAAAGACTGCTATGCCGAAGCGACGTCGTCGTCCAACCATGATTTCATGACGCTTCATCCCGATTCTGAAACGATTCCACAACGGTATCGCATGGGCTTTCACGAATTTTACCTGCCTGATCAGTATATATGGCAAGTGAAAACATCGATCATGCCGTTCCACAAAAGTGAAGATGTCCTCAGAAAGTTTATTCAACAACGGGCAGAAATACGTCAACACGTGTTCGATGACAAAGTAGGTCAACAGTCCTTTCAGTGTGATGTAGCTGGAGAATTGTTTAATCCTTTCATTGCTAAAATCGTAGAAGCCAAGACGACGTACGATGATAGGAAGTATAAGATGCTTGAAACAGTCATGATGTCACAGCTTCAGTAATAACAGTTGGTGGAGGAGTTAGCACCGACAGTAGCAACTCCAACACTCATGACGTCACGGCGTCAGTAATAGCTGTTGGTGGAGGAGTTAGCACCGCCAGTAGCAACTTCAATGAAACCGAACGAAATAATGCTGCTACAAAACAACCTCAACGAAAAATTTCAACTAAGGTAAAACCTCCAAAACAACCTGCATCAACAGATTAAACAATTAAACAATAGCAGAAACTAAAGAAGTAACAGGAGCGTTTACGCTGACAAAGATACAAGAAGAGAAAGGCACCAGACGTGAAGAAGCATGCCAGAAAAAGATAAAAGAGAAACAATAAAGACTTGAAGAAAAGAAAAACAAGAAGAAAGACTTGAAAAAGAAAGGTTTGAAAAGGAAACATAAGAAGCAAGGCTGCAAAAGGACAGGTTTGACAAGGAAAAAGTAGAACTTGAACAATCGGAAGAGTTCGTTGACACACAAGATCAGTTTTATGAAGAGAAAGAAAAAGCTACTTCACTTGTAGAGTATCAATACAAAAAAGTCATTAATGAGTCTCTTGCTACTATAATCAGTAATAATTATTTAGAACCTGATTCGGGCTTATAATGGATAATTGCTTCTGAGCAAAAAAGGTAGAGGTCATTCAAGAATATTTAAGCATAAAAGACGTACCTTTTGATGAATATTATTTCGACATTACAGCTGCACGTGAAGTAAAGTAAACCATAAGTATGGTTTACTGGTGAATCTTACCACATAAAAGAATAAAGAAAAAGGGATTAGGATGAGTGAAATAATAAAGAGACTCAAAAGGGTAAACAAGGGTTTTAAAGTTGAAGCTGAGAAAAGAGAGAAAAGTACAGTGAGTGCTTAGAAAAGAGAACAAAACAGGCAATCGCAGCAGTCATAAGTAGTTGGCGGTATTAAAACGTGGCTTTCTAAATCGATGTTGGGTAAGAAGATCGGAAGTGGCATCAGCTACTTTCATGCTCCTGTCGAAATCGTCTTTAAACGCAAGTTGCTGATCGATTCTAAACAAGCTCGTAATGTCGGTGTGGAGAGCGAAAGTGGTGGACATACTAATTCATCTTCTGGATTAACAGCTAGTGACGTCGATTCAGAATAACATTTTGTACGAGGACTTTATATGGAGAATGACTCTCTCTAGTACTACTCTGTTGTTTGACTCAAAAACGTTCACGTCCACAGACCAGGATATGTTCCGGGTTGAAAACGTCAACTCCAACCGAGGTACAAAAATCGCTTGTCAAGTAGCTGGCTTTCCTGAACAGTTCAACTAGTGAATTCCCACCGCCTCTCTGGCTAGCTTAACAACTCCTCCGAAAATAATCTCATCATACTGTTCCATCAAGCTCCTTCCAGACAGTTTTACATTTTTAAACATGCTCGACTAGACCAATATTCTCAAAAATACATTTACACACATAGTCAGATTTGATAAATTTTGCACGATCCATCTACTGCACTCGATTCACTTTGTTCAACCAATAATCAAACTCGTTTCACTGGGGCTCTGTTAAATGAAAACGCTTCAGATTATTTCGGATGTAACACCGATGATTGTACCACTGCACTGGACGTTGATGACGATGACTACGATTCACCAAGTCCTCCTCCACTTCACTCTCTTCGCAATAAATCATCTCAGGCACATAAATCAGATCCTTATTCGCACACGCTACCAGCTCCTTCGCATGCTTCATACAAGCCTTTGACTCCTCCTCACTTAATTAAAAGTTTGGTTCATGGCTTTCGTTGCTCAGACCCAACTTGTCTATGCGTCAAGGATAACACGGATGGAACATATTTACTATACTCCAAACACGTCTCTAATATGAAAAAACAAAGTAAAGAAGAACCCCCATCCATCACCACAGCGATCAACGGCAACTGCGCCAGAACCAGGTATTGATCCCAACCAAAAAGAGAACAAACACTCCCTTTGATTTGTAACCGAAACCCCATTTACAGGGACAAATGATCCACAACCCCTATAAAAAAACATAGGTGATCCAGAACCCCTATGCAAAAAAACAACAAAAAAAATAGGTGAGCCAAGAATATACTGTACAGCGACAAGTTAGCCAAAATATCCTTTCCTATAGACAACTGAACCAGAATTTCCATATACCTACTAATTATGTAAGCAGATTTGTAGTATATCCACGTGCATTTCATTAATTCTCAGGAATAACGACTAAGGAATAAGCAACGGATTTGTCCGTTGGGAATATCAACCAGTTTTACAAGTAAGTTTCCAATGTCGTTGTCTTCACTGACCCTTATATTTGATATATAAATATCATTTGATTTGCAAAAGTCAATAGGTTTGAACCAATACTTATTCATTTTATCATTCCTGGTTATTTCGATGTGTACGTTGATACCTTAGGTGGAATGCAAATGAAACCTATTTAAATATCGTAATTAATATCAATATTTAGCTTTTATGACGAATGCGTGATTAAAGAACGTTGAACCACGTTTGGGTTGCCATATTGTTCTGCTGTAACAAAATAAGCCTTCATATTTTCAGTTTACGTTGTGCAGGAATATACTATACTTGATCACTGTTGGTTGTTTGTTAGAAATTTTTAATCAAATGAAAAAAAGTATTTACTTGCTCTGATTTGCTCACATGGTTTTGGTCGTTATGTAGTGACCGCAACATAATATTTTGGATGATACTAAGTTTCAGTAGCTGGGTCACTCATTTATAATGTTCACTTGGGAAGCATATAACCATAATCTTCTTTCATGAAGTATATGAACAATAATGGCTCTGATAAACTCGCCTATATGATGAACGATAACGCTTGTAGTTTTAGCGTACTGAACACAAAGAGTTGTCTTTCTTCAGTCTTGAGCTGCTGTCGTCATGGTATCAATTAATGTTATCCATAAAAAAAAAAACATATTTTAATTTCTTTAAGACTAGCTTCGATGACCCCTTGGCGCCTCCTAATGCTTCTTAGCACCTGTTAGAGCTTTTATTAGTTCTTAGCGGTATTGGACCGAGGTAAAATGCATGCACAAACAGGAATAAACGCGTCTATATATATTGGTACGGCACGTAAATTATGTATTCGAGTCCCTTCCCCAACTTTCTCTAGATTAGTTTGTATGTTTATGCCAGCATTATAATGAACATATACCAACATGCCACAAAAAATGGGAAAAGGGTGGAGGATCATAGGCTTGCTAATTCGTTTTCTTGAATGGAGAGTTATTACCCTTAAAAATGATGTACACACACACACACATACACCCACACACCCACACACACTGATATAGCTATGAAAGTCTCACAATTTTATTAAATGTACGATTATGAAGTTTTACAATAGTTTGTACATGTGCTGGTTTCCATTGATTATGTAGCCTTGAGATGATCCCTCGTCGAACGCACGTTGACGCTTTGGTCGAATACAATCGGTATTCTTTTTATCCATTGTGCTGATCTCTGTACTTGTCACTATGCTGTGATTAACTGTTTGTTTACGGAACTATTATAATTTATGTTACCTTGTTTGTTTAATATCTTTTCGTCTATTGCAGCCTCTCGGAACGTGCTTCCCTATGTTTACAATATCAAGAGTATCCCCGGCATTATATGTTACTGAGCGCGAGGTGGTGGCATCCCCGTTTCTAACATCATAATCAGAGAGAATATGTTGTCCCTGATGTGTGTTTGCCTGCATGTTGGATTTTTAATGTAGCTTGAATACAATTTTCAATCACATCGCTACGATGTCTGCAGTGTGAGAGTTTATAGTGATGTCTAGCACTGGGACTTTGTGCCGCAGACATGTAGCATTATGTCCCACCCAGTCACATTATTCTGATAATAGCCAGTCAGTCCTAGCACTAACCTTTTTAATGCTGAGCGCCAAGCGTGGTAGCTGTTAGTGTATCATTTTATAAGTCTTTGGTATGACTAGGCCGGGGTTCAAACCCGCGAGTTTCCAGATTCGAGGCAGATGTTCTAACCACTATCCCACCATAGCGGTCTTTCCCTGTTAAGTATGTCTTTTTAAACATCTGCGGATACAGTGGTAAATAGGCCCAGTATTTCAGAGGGACAACATTTACATCCTCGATCGTGTGTCTCTTTTCTAAATATAAATTTGAACGTAAACTATAATATTCCGAATTGCCGGTGTTACTGTTTGTGAAGTTTTAAAACCATGTTTTCACAGTGCACCGCAATGCAATGTGTACTTAAAAACAACTACTGTATTATTTTCTTTAAATAATCAATGTTTTAAGAATATCTGAAATTGTTACTTTATTAGAAGACCCAGATTAATATTTATCCAGATTAAGGGTTTGTCCAGATGATGAAACATAAATATTTCGGATTTGACCATATTTTGACTAAAACATGTTTCTGATTTGCTCATATTTTCATTTGCAGTGTTTCTTTCTTCTTCAAATTTTATTGAAATTGTACATAAGTAGGCAGTACAGGTCTCAACCTAATGAATTACAGGCTTATGATATAAACAATAATATCATTTTACTATATTTAATTTGGACAATAATACCTGTGATAAAACTGTTGTACTTACCTCCAGAATAATTTGAGGCGCATTGCGAAAACTGTTTTATGAAGCTTGTAAATTTATACTATAAAAATAAAATCGGTATTGTTGTATGAGAATGAAGGTGTGATAATGTAAGTATGAGAAGGAGGAGAGAATATTAAAAAGTAATACATGATGTATTCTTTATTAGTTTTCAACATCGCAGTTAGCACGCATGTCTTGTTTCTTCTCTGTGAAATATTTTGTCTTTGTACAATCTGTATTACACACACACACACACACACACACACACACACACACATTAAATCACATACTCATATTTACAAAAACAACAACTTACTTTTTGCCGCCAAATGGGAAGAAAATACCCAAGCTTTTAAAAACACAATGTCAAGATAAGACGTACATATATATTGATATAACACTAAAAATCGAGAAGATGATTCTTGATATGGAAACAAAGTTTATGTTCACAAAAGTCATTTTTATTATGAAAAGGAAGTTAAGCACCAACATAAAAATAGTGTTGTTTATTTTCTGGTATATAAGCAACTTAAACAATACATTCTCATAGTTCTAACAGATGGTATCGTTCTTATTGAACATACTTATATGGATTAAAATGCATGTGAGATTATGTTTCACCTTGTTGTGCAGGTGACAAATGCAGCTAACGTTTCGGTTGTCATTTTTTTATTTTTTTATTTTCTTCATTTTGTTATTAAATAAGAGAATACTATGAAATTTTGTAAGCGCACAACTGTGGCGCCGATTGCCTATAAAACTTACCTTTGCTTTCAAGCCAACATTGCAAATGAAGCAATGCTTCAAATCCTACTGATAGTGATAAACAGTGTTTAATACCTTTACGTATTGGTTTGTCTTTACTGGAATTTCAGGCTATTGCATAGACTTTTCCAGGAGTTACGAGGTTTAGATAGATCTGATGCCATTTCTTAAATGAGTGCTTCCATTACCGACACTGGGGTTACCGATCAGGATGATGTATGGGGTTGCTATTGTTGCAATTTCAACTTATTGTTTTCTTAAAAATAATCAAAACGATTATAATTATTCACAATCACTCCTATACAAACATGACTCATGCTATGTAAATTGTTCCAATAGTTTCATTTGTCGAGGAGGATCATAGTGCTAACTTCGATTTTACCCCGCTCCATCCATATGCCCCATGATTCTTTCGGACACCGATAACGAATACAATTCGCATTAACAGGAACTCGATATAATCAGATAAAACACTGCGGTATTTTTTATTTTGATGGCATTTGTCTGCAGTTCTCCATCGACTTTACAATATTTTAAAAATACCGTGACATGCCTTTAAAATAATATTTAAGGTTACATGAAATGAATTTGAAAGACAGTACAAGTCAAAATACATTTTTCATTATGATAATGTATCCACTTGCGTACAAAGCTGGTTCGAATATCCGTATAATCTGGTACATATGGTCAGGCTGTATAAGGCAGTATAGTAAAGTACTGTACAGAGTTCAAAGGATAAAAAGAAGTGGAATAATATCATGGTAAAAATAACACCTTAAGAATTACTGTGAGTGTAGCATATTATTCATCATCTGTTGTGAAATATTTTAAAGTTTTATATAATTTAACATGGTCTTTTGTATGGACTTCTTGCCTTATATTGAAGCATAATGTTTAGTCTAGTATCGTCGAGACGAATTATATTTACGTCATGAAAGTTAAACGTCTGCTTTATATAATACCTTCATAATGGATGCGTTATTTTTTCACATGATCAAGCGACACACCATTTAAAGTTTGATATAATGGAGTTTTAGCTGAATGTTGCTCCGTTGATTCCGATATAGCGAAAAGATATATAAACTGTGTGTGAAAACACGACTGATTTTTATCAACATGGTTGGATATAAAGCGAAATGACTTCAAATGAATGACCGTAATTTTATTGCAGTGCATGATTTGCAATAAAGACATGGATACTAGACAGGTATGTACATAGGTAGATAGTATGATTTGTTTGATGACCAGGTCTATTATATAATATTTTTAATCTACATATTCCATTATCTGTCTATTCTCATATCCGTCATGGTCTCTGTCTCGCATCCTGACGGATAATCGACGTTCTACTGTATTATACTTCTCAAGATTCCACTTTTCACACTAAAATTGCGACAGTTGTTTGGTTTCATAAACAGTAGTAACGATTTACGTTTTAACCAGCACTGGCTTAAGGTGTAAGAGTTGAAGAAAAAAGATTCGCTTTGAACCATTATCTGCACAAGGAAGTCAAGAACGACAAGATATATAATAACAGCGATATAACAAAATATATGTGGGTTATGCTAAAGAAAAGTAACAAATAGTATATTTTACTCTTTTTATTTTGTGTTCTCCATGGTTGTTGATGTCCATTCTTACAATCTGGCATAATATAATGTTATTATTGGTAATTGCAAGCTTAACATAAGAAGAATATTATAGTAAAATAGTTGTACAGACGTCCTTAAAATACAGTCTATTAGAGGAATAATGCGCATTGAAACATGTTAAATAATTTAAATTTATAATTTGTAGAACTGAATGCATAATTACATCATATAATGTCAGGACAGAAACACCAGAAGTCTCTTTACTTGATTATAGTATGTGCCATTATAGACTAGGCTGCATGTATGACATTTGAAAATGTTGGCACGGGAGAATCTAGGAAATCGCAAGCATAGTGAAATTATCAAATGCTATATAGGGTTAAAATACCCATCTCATCAGGTGGAAATATGATTAAGTAAAGTTCATTGCTTGAGATGGACTGTGCGACCCATTCTGCATACTGTAGTCTTATTTAGTGTAGGCACACTATTACCCATGTAAAGTCTCATACTATGTTCTATGGAGAAATTCATATACGTAGGTTCGGTGTCTTAAATTGGGCAATATTTAAATCATAGCCAATATCAACCAGCGAGTGAGAATATATCACGAATACTTTACAAGATCATAGTCTAGCAGTAAGAGGACAACACTATACATTTAATTTTAACAAGGATATTTTTCCCATCTTGAACTCGTTCTAACACCATGAGTTGTTGTCCTTCCATATACATATATATATATATATATATATATATATATATATATATATATATATATATATCATACGTGCATGTATGCATCGATCTGAGTGTAGTATTATACATTTTCTTTGACATGATAAGTACATTTATCTCTTTATCACATTTCATTCGTTTCTTTTAAACCTATCAGAAGAAATATATATATATATATATATATATATATATATATATATATAAACAAAACACTTGGCTTGTCTCTCAGTTTAAAAACTCGGTCACATTGTGCTTTTAGTCTTAATTACAGATCACATATAATGCATCATTTCATTAAGAATCGTTATAAAAGTAAAAATATGCTATCAGTTCCAATATCTTCTGGCAACTCACCTCTGAATCAAGGTATTGTTCTGGTGTTTTGTTTATGACTTCTTATACTGCAAATGCCACAAAGAAACATAGCATACTTTCAATACATTAAAACTGCAGCGTTGATAAAATGGTCAGCATATAAATCATATAATACACAACAAAACGATACTCCAAAAGAAAAGAAGCAACACAAAGTAAAGAACGTGTGCTACAAAAACACATATCATCAGTCTCAACTCGCTGAAGAACTTGTGCTCGAAAGTAATGTTTTCTAGATTACTGGAAAAACATTGCAATAATCTAAAATCATACAATGCATTATTTCCGATTAATTGTGGATACAGTATGGAATACAGTCAGAACTGACACAGTTGTCCAGTTGCAAAAAGTGGGTTATTAACCTAGCATATTTCAGTATTGAGCAGAGAATTTATAATATATATACATTTTCTACTTTTAGAATATTCTTGCCTTATTTCACGCATATAATATTTCATATAAACCTTCCAATTATAACGTTTCAAATAATGACAATTTCAAATTAAGTTTATATCAGTTTTCTAAAGTGTTTTCACTTTATCGTTTGCATTTTAAGCCACTACTTTTTATTGCTTGTTAAAATAAATCTAATTATTCTAAATCTGCCAAACGGTCCTTTAAATCAAGTTTAATCAAAGACAGCTTAATCATTCATATATAACAATTAAACAAACTCTAAAACGTCTATTCCAGACTAAAACAATATTACATAATGTTATGCTCATGTATACACAATGATGCATATATGGATGGAGCCAGTGTGATAAATGTTGCATTGAAAAAGTTTAGTAAATGATCCAGTATAAGAAACAAATGATAGCTTTCCAGATAAACGGCCTTCCAAAATATGATATAGAATGCCAATCATGCACAACTTTAGCGTCATGAAAATAATTGCCTGCAATGAATGCAGATAGTTATATCAAGCTAGTTTCTCTCACGCGATCTCTTACTGGTCGAACGTTGCACTATGCGGCAGTAAAATCTACCATAATTAGTTAACACGTTTGTTGTGTGGTGCTTGGGACAATTACATATATTTTACGTTGACCAGAACGTTCGCTGTATCTTATCTAATGGGTTATTGTCTAAAACATATATTTGACTGGCTCCACTGAAATGATTTTAAAAGTATATATGCGATGACGAAATTTGATAAATTAAAATTAAAATTAAAATCTTTTAAATTAAAATCATTTTATAAAATTATATTTTAAGTATAAATATTGTCAAATTCAAAATTACAAGGTTGCTATCCTATAATTTTCATTTGAATAAAAATACATATTTTCAACACAATCAAACCCCTAATTAATAACACAACAAAAACATCTTGAAGAAAAATTCATGATGAACAATTTTAACTTCTCAAATTAACGGTTCATGACTCATTGCTTTCTTTATATAGCAAGAATAGTTTTGTTTGCAAATAATCCAGTCTCCGTTGTCATACTCTGTTCACTCGCATGCACTGATCCTCCGTCAACTTGAAAATAAAGAGGTTAAATAATTCAGATTAAGCCAATCATTCCTGTTTAAAGTGTTAATAAACTTGTATCTATATAAATAATATAAACCTTTTGAAAAATTACTACCTTGGATAGTATTAGCTTATATAACCGTTGCAATGCTACTTCGTACTTTTGAAAGGTATATGATGATATAGGCCAGGGTCAAAATACCTCATAGCTTATTGCAGTCTAGTAGAACAGATTTAGCTTATTGCATTATAGTAGACCAGGTTTTTCACATACCATGGTGACATTTGGGAACCTAGTGGACTTGCATTAAATTTTACGTTGTCTACTCTAGGAATATTTATGAGTGGGCTGTTTAATAATGCTGTATTTGCTACGCAGACGAATTTATTGGCCTTTCAGCTTCCTCACAATCGTGCATAATAACAACGCTTTGAAAATCAACACACCTTGCCTATATGCTAAGTCAGATATATGACAATAGATTAATTCATTTCTCTGATAATTTTTTATATATTTTATTCCGTCCAATGACCCAGCTAGTTTATTTGTTTTGATGAACATTTTACAATCCATGCTTGCAATTAGGGAAGAAAGCTATATATATTCATTTATTTCGCCAGAGATTTCGAGGCATTTATGTAATACATTTCATTACAGTTAACACGGGTAATGACTGCAAGGACCTAACGTATTTTTACTTTAACAACAATAAAATGCTTAGTTTAGAGATGGAATAAATGTATGTAAGCAGTAATGCATTTGCTGGCTATTTAAATTCATATGATATGAATATCTATATGTTATCGACATCGCAAAAACTAGTGTTATACAAAAAGTAGACTAATTTGATCACTCATTAAATAAATGCATATATATTGCATCTACATATATAATCTTATTACATTATTATGTCAGCCCTTTAATGTATAATATCTATGTATGTTCAGTCCTACAAACAACTGTATTACCATTAGATTTTCACACTTTCATTTGCTATCACCACACTGGCATTTAAAACCTGGAAAGAAGTGAAATGCAGGAGACCATCCTTGACACTTTGAACACTGAAACATAAATGGGGAAAGTGCTGGAATACAACTATAAAACAGTTTGCAAAATAAAATTCAACTGGGCTCCATATTGTAGTATTCCCTACTGCCATTCATTTTTATAGGTTACTGCATTTGTATGGGAAAATATGAACGAGTTTTTCGGTTGGAAATATTGCACGACCTTGGGAGTGGAGTATATCCATCTGAAAAAACGAATGCATATCTTTCTATACAAATGCAGTAACCTTTTTATTATATGTTCATTTTGTTATTACACCTAAGGCCTAATTATATAAGCAAAAATATACTACTAGAAACAAAATAACTTAATGTATGCCGTATTCCAAACTATATACACAAGCGCAGATTCATCATTACACAACAACAACAATGTTAATGCGCACATAACTCCGCCCAGACAAACTTAAACTTAGTCAAGCGCTAGGTATAACTTTCAAATGTCAATTTCGTTTTGGTCTAATTAAAATTGAATTTTGGAGTCATATTGTGAATGAACGCGCATGGCAACAACTTTTCCTTTTATCTGAATTGAATATATTTCGGTATTTATGTCAATCGTACGAAACTTCCTGATTATGGACTGGATTTATATATGCCAATTATACATATATTACATCGGATTTCAACAGCATGTTGACATGTGCAAGTGTATTTCTCTTTGAAATCATAATGTGGGAAAATATGTTGTTCAACTGCAATTATCTAAAAGACGCTATGGAATATAATGCTTATTTCATTTTGAGTGCAGTAAGGAAGACGTAATTGCACCTGGAATATATTTGAGTTTACAGTAAAATTTCCAAATGTGTAACCCAGCTTGATAACACATGATATGGCTCATGTTATTCGGATTTGAAGAAATTAGAAATTACACTTTGAAGAAATGCAGGATGTAAAACTGTAATTATATGATTTGCCATTCTTATTATCAGCTAAAGAAAACAGTTTAAACCTTGTCAGTTGCATGTTATTTGTAAGAACCCTGTCTGGCGTCTATAGCTAGCCAGAATCCAAACATTGTTTCAAAACAAATTTGACGCGGAATGTGGCAAAGCAGCTGGTATTTGGCAGTCCACGAAACATCTGCTTTAGTTCAATCAAAAACAAATTTAATCAACCAAAACATAAAGCACCTATTATGCGGGTGTACATTTGTTTACAAAGTAGTTCCTAGTACACTATTGGGCAAACGTGAGTGCAACATGTAGTGCACTTGAGTGCAGTATCGTAAAATACTGACCGATTATGACAATGTAAAGTTAAAGTGAAAAAAATGAGCATATAAAAAATCGTATTTCCTTAAGCAGGCTCGATTCACATTATAAACCGTATGCATCTAACCATATAACTAGCTATTAATCTGACTTAAAAATCTGTTCCAAAAACTAATCTCTAGAACTGAAATACTCTCAATTTCGTAAAGCGATTGCCTCATTAATGTTATTAAGGCCAAGTTGTAACTTGATAGCAAATAGGGTTTATACAAAGATAATTCAAACCATAAGAAAAATTAAAAGTTTTGCTAATATTATTCATCGTCAACGGCGTCAAATGGAAGTATCATGTCGCCATCATAGAAAAGTATATTTATATAATGTTTTAGCAGCGAATATGGAACCTATGCATTTAAATGACTGTACATAAGTTAGTTCTATTTCACCATATGAAATGAGCAAGTTTAGATAGCAGCAAGTGGTGAGACAAACATGCACTAAAATGAGGTAAGCATACGGACAATCGATACCAAGGACATTTTTACATATTTAATTAATTCCAGAATAAGCATGTATCAATAACTTCATTGTGCTGACAAATCCGATTAATCTAAGAAAAATACATTTAGGTGACATAATTGGGATACAATATTGTATCTACTCTCGTTGGCTGTAAACTAAATAACAAAAAGAAGCGAAACTAACATGTGTAGTAAAATAAACAAATAATTTATATATCGAAGCAAACGATAAATAAAAAAATGTTTAATTTACAATATTATTAAATTAAATTCCAAAAAATCGCAAATCATTAGCTCAAAAAACATATTGACTACTCCGAATGAATTCCAATATTTAATATACCGATGACCCAATAGCTTTGAATGTACGGACGTACTATTAATATTTAGGCATCACAATGGCATACTCCAGAATTATGTTGAATGAATTCACAAATAATCCCATAATAATGTTTCAGTCATAAAATTGCAATTACATTAATTAACATAAGTATATGACTGCTTTTTAATAGTTTCTGAATATAACTAAAAACTCTGATCATATATTCCTAATGAATTATATTAAAATTGGAATATAGACTTTCTTTTACAAAACCTATATATACTAATTTCACATTACCAAGTATGTGGGTCATTTAAAATTCCATCAAATTCATAAACAAGTCAGATGTTGAAGTTAAATTTGAATAAACATCCATTTTGCCAATTATGATCGTCACAAAATCAGGAAAGCAAAATATGATAATAGTCAGGTAGGTCAAATTTATATCATCAATCAAGGACAATGGTCATGCAAATAATGTTAATTAAATATTCATCACAGTTATGTTTGTAACTATGACAATAACTCAGAACTATTTCAGTCATACTTTCAGTTAATGTCTCCAATGTACTGTCATTTTATCATGTTCAAAAATGAAAACAAAATGATGTTTAATACTGATGTTAAAATGCAGGTATGTATTATTAACGAAATTAGAAAACAAATTAAAGCTCAATGAATATGTTAAACAATAATTAAAGTTAATATAATTGCAATCTCTTGCTAATTTCAATTCAACAAAACCATAGTAATGACCATATCCATATAATATCGCTGGCAGCATTACTCACCTTGTTTAACGAATGATACGCTTATGACGAACACTTCATATAAACAGTCGGCCGTAACTCGTTATGAAATTCTATCTTGCCATACACTATGATACAAAATAATATTTTGTTCTCAAAACTAATTTTTGGCATTGCTGCTGTATACTTGCAATCCATTCCCATCAGACAAAAATATACAAATTCCTGAGATGCTAAACTCGAACGCCCTCAGGAAGATGTTAAAATGATGGTATGCATTGTTAAAGCACAGTAATGCTCGGGTGTTGCGTGTAGGACTGACCCGAATGAGTATTTATTTAATATTCTAGCTACAAATGATTAGAACTGGGAAGGGATTGTAAGCAAATATTTTTTGCACCAGGTGAGTCATAAATGTATCACATATTCAATGCCTTGCAATATGTTTCAATGGAGGAAATCCAATGTGCAATTTTGAAGCATGCAGTCGATGAAGAATACACTGAATCGAAACAGTAGCGGCATCAAAAGATGGTGAGAAGTCGAGGCTCACTAAATTATCAACGAATCCTTTCTAACATGGTTGGGGCCAGTTTAGAATTTAGAATTTTCAGACACATTTATTACCCCCCCAACCCCAACATTTAAACATGTCAAGCTCATTCAATATGTCAAACATTAATATAACACAGTAATATTTTTTAATGAGTAGATTTTAATTCAATAAACCATATCAATCCATATAGTATCACTAGCAGCATTGCTCACCCTGTTTAATGAATGATACAATTAAGATGAATGACAGTTCTTATAAACAGCCGGTTGTAACTCCTTATCAAATTCTATCTTGTCATACACTATGATACAAAGTAACATGTTGTTCTCACAAAATATTCGTTCACATAGTAATTGGATACCTGACATTCATGCCGAGCAGATACAAAATATGCAACTTCCTGAGTGGCTAACGTCGAACGCCCTCAGAATGAACGTACATATAGATAGTTTTACTAACCTCTGTTCTCAAAATGTGAAATCAGTATAGATGCAGAAATAAGCGTTATATGTGCATACAACTGTAAGGTTTATGTGGGAACCAAGTACAATAATATTGAGAAGTTGGAACAGCCAACTTTCAAACAGTGTTACATTAATATCAAATGCGGATTAAGAACTTTGTCCCAAATTAATCTCTTTCTCTTTCTTCTCTCTAAATTTGAATTTGAATTTCTCGTTCTCGTTCCGTTTTTGAATGTCTCTCTTTCTGTTGATTCTTCTTTCTTAAATTGAATATCCTTCTCTTCTTTCTTCATTTGAAAATGTCTTTCTATTTCTCCTTTTTACATTTTAATTTTCATCATTCATTTCTGCAGCCGAAGTTTTCTAATGCTATTTCCATATGGTTTTTTTAATGTAAGTTATTTTAATGTCTTTTCATAACCGAAGTCTAGTGACTAATTAAATCCAAAGCACTTTATCAAACATACTTTTCCGCCAATACCGTATCAAATTATGTTTCATTTCCGCTTTACCAAAGCTGCATAGTAAGTAGTATAATATCTGACAGGCTTCAGCAAATCGGCATTTTTTAAAGAGTCGAATCCTTCGTTGATCGGTTCATAAAGAAAGTTTACCACTTCAGACGACATTGTGAAAACTTATAGGTTTCACTAAACGTTTTCCCAACGTATGAAATTGAAATACCTTCGGCTAAGAAAATTTCGAAAAGAAGTGAAATTAATTTTCAAGAATATACAGAAATGCCACGAAACTTTTTATAGCAATTCCTACCCGGGATAAGTTCCCACTTTCTGCTACGCCAATGTGGTCCTAAACTATGTGACATAAAGAAGCAAAACCCAACAAGCTTTGCATAACTTTGCATAACTTAATAAATAATTTACATCCCGAAGTTATAAAATGAAAATTACAGACAATCTTACATTACTATGAATTAAATCATAAACAATCAAAAACATCGATATCACAAGTCAGAACAAAAATAGTGTTCCGACTAAATTAAAAGGCCTAAAATATGTTAATGTACGAATATTCTTAAATATTCTGATTCACCATCGGTATTAATGTATCGAAATATAATTGTCCAGACTTCCACGTTCACATTAATCCGCAAATTAATATTTTAGTCCAACATCAATCAGCACTTTGTAATCCTAATGAAAAATCCACGAAATGGTTAATCTCAAATTGTAAATATTCACAACATCAAATACATCTGCAGACTGATATTAAAATAGCAACAATACAAGTAAACAGAAAAAAGGAATGCAACTTATCTCTCTTTATTTACGTCTCCACGGCTCTACTTCAACTCTAAGCTGCAATACATCGTGCTTGAATTATGTCACAACACATTTCACTTGATATACGTCGCAACAAAATGCAACTGACTTAATCATCCAATGTAACTTTGAAAAAGGATCATGATATACAACACGTGAATAAATAAATCGTCTATTTATAGTTCATTGCAATTCACAGTTATAGACCAAAAGTTAAAGAAATACTATAGATATACAAAACAATGCAATATTCATTTTTAATGGGCAACCCAATAAAATCATTTGAGGCTAATTATATGCTACATTTATATTAGGGACCAACAATTCAATGTTCTCAAAAAGGGTACTACACATTTTTGTTTAGCTTCTGTCTATGGATTGTAGAAAATATATTTTACGTGATTTATATCCAAATTACACCATAATATGCATAGGTGATTGCAAGTTTAGTTTGACTCCACAACTTGTTATCCTTGTAAAAATGTTCCGGTTTAAAATTGTTGAATAGTTCGTTTGTATTTTGTGTTTGAGAAGCTCTGTCCGATGATTACAAGGGAGTTATTAAGTGATGTTCCCTCGTACTTTTATTGAAAAGGTATGTATATAGGCTTTCTTACCTTTTTATTAATCTTGGTTGGCATTCCATAATCGAAACAATGTTTTGATAGTGTATGTGCCATAAGCGTATAAAGCGGATGATTTGCCAGTCTGGCCACCCATCGTTGACTCGCCAACATATAAACTTATCTTCACAGATTACAAAGCAAACGAGGCATACATGCATTTTTATCGAATTAAGCAGAACCTGAATAAGAAGGTTTCATAAAGGATGAACAAGATATTCTTGAAAATTGCACAAGGCCTAACATAAGAGATCTTGCGTGAAGAAATCACTCACGAATGATAGGGGAATATTCGTAATGGCACAGGCAGCTACAAAAAGTACAACTATATATATATATATATATATATATATATATATATATATATATATATATATATATATATATATATATATATATATATATATATATATATATTGCATTTATTCTATAAGCACTTACTACCTTTGTGTGTAATAGTGTATGTTTCGTAGGTTTGGTTTATGTTTGTATTTCCGCAACATAAGCACAGGTTCTTTGTAAAATAACTTATATATAGCTTCACAATTTTAGCTCGTTCATTATTGACAAATTTGATATTCAATTATATTAATGCTGTAGATTTTAAGCACGACAAAATTGTTTCTGCGGTGAAAGAGAAACTCATGTCATAACTGAATTATGTCGAAGTACTCAATCGACGGTGATTATAATTAAGCCCGGATAATGGGGAGATGGAATTATGCATATAAATATTATCGTTATATATTGCATATAGGCTTATACAAAACAATCAAAGAAAGTTTGAGGGCAATCCCACCAGTTCCTTTAATGTTGAATGATTTCAAAGTTACGGTGGGAGACATAAACGTAAAGATACTGATTAAAATGTAAAAATCCTTCTCGTTACAAGAAGTAACACTTGACTACTGTGTCCTTTTACCGACAACTTACAATTATATCAATGGTTGTTTGTAATGAGAATTGGAAGATACAACGTATGTTTCCCGTCCAGCTGATTATCCTATTATTTAAGCTAATTACCATCACATTTGTTCAAATGTGCAAATGTCGGTTCTGCGTGATATCTAGCTTTCACGAATGATATTATACTTCAATATTTTCTTATATATAAACATTTGTCATATCCAGTGAGAATAATACCGTATTAACATGTCACAGCTTGGGTTTTAAAAACAAAATTCTGTTTCAGGCAAAATAATAATTTTAAAATATAGAGCACTTGTGCACTTTTGATTGTAGTTCACTATTTCCATTCCTGTAATTGTTCAAAAAGAACTAATGTTTTACAAAGAATGAAGGTAGTTTAATCCATAAGATCAACGTGATCTTGATAGTAAATGCACGAATTCACGAATTTTCATCTTCAGGTGATTATTGACGCAAAAAATGCAGTTATGAATGACATGTATGTATGTATGTATGTATGCATGTATACATGTTATGTATGTATACATGCATGCATGTATACATGTATGTGTGCGTGAGTGTGCGCGAGTGCGTGCGTGCGTGTGTGCAGGCATGCATGTATTTAAGTATGTATGTATATATATATGTATGTATGTATGATTGTATGTATGTATGTATGCATGCATGGATGTATAGATGTATGTATGTATGGATGTATTTGTGTTTGTATGTATATACGTGTGTGTGCGTGCGTGCGTGCTTGTGTGTGTGTAGGCGTGCATGCATGTATGTATGTATGTATTTATTTATGCATGTATTTTTTATTTTGTATTGCTTGCTGGGTTTTTTGTTCTTAGTTAGTAAATGTTATGTATTTTTGGACTTGATCTTGTCCCAAATAAAGTTTGTGTTGTACCTGATTATGCTGACTGAAGCTGTTTTGATTTTGGTGATCATATAATACATATATAGTATTTGTCCTATGAGTATTGATTAAGTATTTAGATTATTAGTGTCAGCATACTTATCTTAGTCTGAGTCTTGGAATTATCCAGTAGAATAGTATAGTATACCTAATGTTTACCACATTCTTTATTATAATTTTAGAAAAAATGCTATCTTGTAGGCAACCCAGAACTATTTATAATGGAAAATGTCACAAAACAAATATTATTGTTAGAAAATATTAACTGTGGCGTCCGTCAGGTAAAGGGGATATAACTATTGTTTATTTGAAACAGTATTCATTCTAATTCATTATTCATTCTAATTCATTATTCATTCTAATTCATTATTCATTCTAATTGTAACATATTGAAGCTGAATCATTTGTATTCTTTTGTTTAGTTTTGATTAGGATGTAATGATTTATTCAAAGTAGTATTCGCGGAAAATAGAAAGTGTTCTTCAATAATATTCTTAAGCTGAAACAATATTTTGAAATTATAGTAAATTCAGACAAGAAGTATTGGATAATATTATTATGATTAATCGGACTGTTTGTACATCATCACATTTCAGGCCACTACTGCCTTAGTACATGCAAGACACATAAGCAACTTCTATGGTAGATTTAATTTCTGAAATCACTGGAATTTAATAAAAACTGTTGTTTATTAGGACTACTGATATGATTTTGTTTGGACTATTTCGGATTTAATTGGCAATACAATGTAATTTTTTAAATTTTCAATTTGTACACTAGGGAGATATATAAATTGTTATATTTTACAAAAACTTATTGGTTTTCGATCTTTTATATTACCTAGATTAAGACATTTGAGTCGTAATAATGTATGTATATATGTAAGAAAGTATGTATGTATGTATGTATGTATGTATGCATTCATGCATGTATGTATGTATGTATGTATGTATGTGGGTAGCTAGGTAGGTTGGTCGAGGGTAGATAGGTAGGTATCGATCGATGTGTGCATGCATGTTTGTATTCGTGCAAGTATGTACATGTGCATACATGTATGTAGGTATGGATAAATTAGTAGAGAAATCGTTGGAATGAAGGTTATATTTATCAACACATCTTCCATATCTCATGTTTCTTTTAAAACGATCTTTGAATCGTACTGATTAGTTTGGTCCCATTATTGGGGACATACTATATTATAATGAAACTAAAAATAAGAACCTAGGTACCGTAACTTGAATATGAATTGCCCAAAAGTAATATAATACTCCCAGTGGACATAATTTCCATTCTGAGAGACTTTATCTTTTATTTACTGATTGTACCATGAATACGACACTTTGTATAAGTACGGCGCATCTCTGGGTAAAGCGTCTTCCAAATACATCAGTTAATTCCAGAGATTAAAAGTCACACCCGCAGATAGGTTACTATAAAACAGTTCACATGGATACATATATAATTATTTTCTTTGAACTACGTGCTTCATTGGGGCTTGATTATTAAAACTAGGACATTTTCTTTTTTTGGCGTAATAATAGTATTATTCATTTCTTTTAAATAACATTTTGGATATATTCTGAGTATATTGACTAATTACTTACTGTTGTACGACGATTATGATTCTCTCACAAATTATAATTTATGCAAAGATTATTATCACTTAAAAAGTTATGATACCATATAAATTATTGTTTTTTTTTATACTGCACCACTGATATCAGTCTCGGATTGAAACTATTGTTCTGGCACTGATTCTGATTGGTCAAATAAAGGTTCCATCAGGATTGCCAACCTATAAAATTCACATATTTGTCCAGTCCTTGGTTGTCACTGCTGATATTTCTATCAATATCCTTTTGAGCATTGAAAATGTGACCGTGATGCATGTAACGATTAATATATTAATGTATTCGATTCAAGCAAGGTCTCATTGACCATTACGCAGCGTAGTGCGATGATATTTGAAGAAGCACAGGAGTCCCATGCAGCTGCTGACGTCGGACCAGTTTGTAGTTATTACTGATGTGCTCGCGCCATACAGAGCTTTGCATAATTTTGCAAACTATCCTGACAAGAACAGGTACAAGCAACACCAGCACAGTCAAAATGTATGTAATTCGTCGCACCGCAGGTTTGTCGTTTATGCGTGTAGGCCTCAACTGTGTTGTCGTGGGTATTCTGACCATAAAGGTCCTATATCATATTTCTTCACCGACAACCTTGCATGGATGTTTATTGACAATCGCAAACTCACTTGTCGCTGTGATTCACCTACGAATCGTGCGCGATTATGAAAATTACGTACACTATGTTAGGATTGCAATGGACGTCAATTTTATCAATCACTGATTGAATGGCCACAAGTAGCAGTACTTTGCAAATCAGTATTTGTTTTTAGATCTGTGCTTCACTGGATCGGAATTGTGAATATTCCGTCGTGCTTTTAATTGTCAGCACAAACCTGCATTTTCGTTGCAGTTGCCAGTGATTTGCCTCCAATGTCATTGAACTTTCACGACATATATACGTTTAGTATGAGACCTGATTCCAATTTCATTACGTTCATCGTTCATACTATGCAGGTGACCTCTCCAGTGTCATGAGTGGTTAGAGCGTCCGCCCCTGGATGCGGAAGGTCACAGATTCGAATCCCGGTTGAGTCATACGAAGGACACATACAAACGGAACTAGCAGCTGTCTCGCTAGGCAGTCCGAATAAGAGGCTAGGATTAGGGTAGGACGGTCTGGAGTCAGGATAATGAGACTGGGTAGGACATAATGATACATGTCTGCGACATGATGCCCCAGTGCTAGACATCCCCCTAAACTGCAACACTGTAGATATGGTAGAGATATGAGTGAACCATTTTTAAAGCTATGTTAAAATTCCAAATCAAACAAGTAAGGCCTGTGTAGGTAGTTACATGTAATGCCAGGTCGTATTGATCATCATCGTGTTTGCAATCACTTTTATATTAAGAATACCTCATGTTGATGTCAAATGAAAATATATTGATAATTAATCATAATACAAAAAGGCTAAATTGTTTGAATATCGAGGTCCACATAAACAGACAATACTCTTTCTCTCAAGCACTAATACATTGCGGCTACGGGGAAATATAATCGGGAAGTTTATCATGTATATATTCCCTGATAGATTATTATGTCATTGATGGTTTGTTGTATTGACATGCATGACATTAAAAGCCACAATGAAATCAAACCGATAAAGTGGTTATCTGCGTTGTTGGATAACAATCGCGTAGAATCAATTCAGTATATATGAACGAAGTCATCGGACAAATTTTGTTTCCGCTAACACGGCCTAGAAATCTGCCGTGGTAATAATTTTAACTTCGATGGCCGCCGTGTGTAGTTTACTATTTGTGTTCAGACCATTTCCGAGTAAGCTTGTACTCGTTGATATAATAGTAGTGACAGTTTGTTAGCGCCACACTTGACACTGGTTGTTTTCCATATAGTTCCGACAGCAAATTCGATTGGTGAGAATGTGATTCCGTAGTCTCCTGTCAATCACATTGTGGTCAACGATGCTTACCATGATGAGTCCAAGATGAGCACCGCTACGGCAGACTTGCGTTATAATTTGGCTTGTACAACAGTAGCTTTCGTGATTTAATCTCGCAACATTTGGTCTGCTTCGGTTATTCTTCGCGTCGGTAAACTTGAGGGTCTTTCATAATTATTTTATTATTAATGTCATCAGGAAGGTCAGTTGCTCGACACGCAGACTATGCCTAGATGCACCGTGCCTGGGTCCAAGAAACACATGCACTCCCAGCCAAACATTTTTCTTTACTGGCCCAACTGCCATGCAATAATTCAAAATATCTTGCTAGGTAATACTTTTGTTTCCGGCGATTGTACATTGATTACAACCGTGATTGGCACAGTTAATGGTCGGTTTCGAACAACAACTCTTACGCGGAGAGGTGCACAGTTGGTGAATATCATTCGAAGTCTTTCTTTTCCTGTGCGAGTTGGTGTTGGTGGTTCGATAAAATAGACATTTATTTTAATATCGATTCATGTGTCAGTGAGTTTCACTGTTTCATTGTAACAATAATTATGCGTTTTCTAGCTTGCTGGCGATGCAACATACACCAGATGTTTTCACCGGCAACATCGATGCCTCTAGGTCGTTCTTGAGTTAGTATTGGAACAGCAGTATTATCCCAATTATCAGTTTGTGTATGGCCCTCATAGAGGGAATTATTGATAGTATGCTAGGATGTGTTTACCCCGACTTCAATCACATATTTGTCAACAGTGAGGTGCAAAATCAAAGTCAGTATTAGTATGATCTTCTCGCTTATCCCTCTTTCATCGTCGTCCGGAAGAAATGGTGCAAACGTCTCATCCGCTATTTATAATGGTAGCGGTTTTCTTATACAAATTCCAAACACTGTTAATTGTATGTCATTCTCGTCAATTATTCCTTCTATCCGTATTCTACAAAACTTGTTAATCTTGCACTGTGCTTGTAATTGCTCTACTGCATGAATATTAAGACCGCTCCATTGATCGTAAACGAATATCTAATACATCAGTAATATCAAGGTTCGTTTAGTAACGATTTTAGATTTGCACCACGGGATAACACTCATTGTTTTTTACAGCTCATGATACCAATAATCAAGGTGCACATATTGTGATATATCGAGCGGACTAACAGGATGAAAACTGTACAATTTTGTTCCAATGTTGTCAGCTACGACCGTGGTTTTTACATTCTCTCGCTGACTTTTATGTTCGCGGGTTATTTATGCACATCCTCCGTGTCGTCGACGGTTTCTTATATCAGATGGATTCGATTTAAGTTCACGATAGGATTTCTACTCATTTCATTGCCTGCCCTTTGTAGTTTCGATTATTTGTTTGTGTCGCCATAACGTTTGATAATTTCAATGGACACGCCAAGGTTCCTGATTTCCTGGTTTCCAGGCATTTACAGCAGTTCCACGCAGTTTTACCGTTTCGATCGTGATATATACAGCTATTTGGGATAAACGCAAACATCAACATGGTTGGCTGTCACGTAAATCTGCTTTGGAGTCAAGCCTGGTAAGAACCACGTTGGCGTCGGGTCCAGTCATTGATGCCGCGTCCGTAAATAATGTGTGGCATCTTATAATATCAAGCCTAGTTTCTATGTGACAACAGAGCGTTTTCAAGCCTCTGTGATTCGGGTGAACGCTTTAGGTGCTGGTAAAGCTTCAGCGGCGAGATGTCAACACATCGGGTCTTCCATCCCAGCTTGCAACGGTAGCTTCGAATAAAAAAACAATAAACGCCACAGTCATCTAGGAGTGCCCTCCAGAAACCACTATGTACATACTCAACTACTTCACGTAGCGTTTTAAGTCCTTATAGTTTGAAACACAAGAGATGTCGACATGGATAA